>JAQNCB010000007.1:15406315-15418141 GCA_030068295.1 Euristhmus nudiceps | reverse complement strand
TGGATGAAGTGATACAGAGTATCCCCAGAACTGAGAGGTTGGTGATTGGTGCTGACTTCAATGGACATGTTGGTGCACGCAATGGAGGTGATTAATAAGTAATTGGCAGGTTTGGTATTGATAGGAATGCAGAAGGACAGATGGTGGTGGACTTTGCAAAAAGAATGGAAATGGCTGTTGTGAATACTTTCCTCAAGAAGAGGCAGGAACATAGAGTGACCTTATAAAAGCGGAGGTCGGTGCACACAGGTGGACAACATCTTGTGTAGACGAGGTAATCTGAAGGAGGTCAGTGACTGCAAAGTAGTGGTAAGTGAGAGTGTAGCCAAACAGCATAGAAATGGTGGTGTGCAGGATGGCTCTGGTGATGAGGAAGATGAGGAGGACAAAGGCAGAACAGAAGACGAAGCGGTGGAAGCAGAAAAAGGAAGTGTGTGATTTTTCATGGAGGAGTTGAGACAGGTTCTGGGTGGTCAAGAGGTGCTTCTAGATGACTGGACAACTACAGCTAATGTGATCAGGGAGACAGGTAAGAAAGTACTTGGTGTGTCTTCTGGAAGGAAAGTAGATAAGGAGACTTGATGGTGGAATGAGGAAGTGCAGGAGTGTATACAGAGAAAGAGATTAACGAAGAAGTGGGACACTGAGAGGACTAAAAGAGTCGGAAATATTGTTCAGATGAAATTAGATTAAAATAGACTTTAAATATATTATATGACTTGGAACACAATAGTGAAAGGGCAAAGAGCATGTGTGTGTCTGTGCTGTTATGCAGTGGTTGTCGATGAACCCAAAGCTGATGCACATGATGGCATTGATGAGGAAGTAGAAAGGGGCGAGGTATTTCAGATTCCGAATCAGTACCAGTCCGATGATGAAAGGAAGGAAAATCAACATGTATATCCGGGAATCAAAGCTGGGAACCATCACTGCAGTCTCATTGTTGTTGCAGTTCTTTGTGGTCCCCTTGGCCACCTCAATTACCTAACCAAAGCATAACTGTCAATAAGCGTCCGGAAAGACGCGCCGTGACCACGGCGATTCCTCTTATGTCCCATATGCAAGGACCACAGATCCCACAAATGCCAGGAGGAGAGCAGGTGCAGCACAGGTCTTTATTTTTAAAGTCCCAAAAAACACAGTCTTTACCAAGACCTTAAACAAAACAGGAACCTCTTAAATAGTCCAAAAAAAGAATGAAGGAAAACAGTCTTTAGCCCAAAAAAAACCCCTTAAACCCAAGAGAACAAAAAGGAACCTCACTCTTAAACCTGGAATGAGCAGAAAAACTGACCAAAGTGGTGGGGAACTAACACACAGGAATCCTGACAGAACAACGTGGGGGGAAAAAGACGCGACGAACCCACACCAAACAGAACACACGGGGCTCTTTAAATAAACAGACACTAATCAATAATAAGGGAATTCAGCTGGGGCTTGTAGTCGTGCCACTGCGTGCCGATGGCAGGAGACTTCCGAGGAAGGGGAGCATTTCGGTGGCAGAATCGTGCAGTGACGTGACAATAACCTCATGTGAAATTCTGACTTTAAAACAAATAAAATAAAGGTGTGCATCTAAAAATCATTAATAAATATCCCCAGCTGTGCAGTATATATTTCTATAAACAAACACATTTTTAGACATTTTGTATTTTATTTTATTTTATATTTTATAGGATTACTTATTTTATAGGCTGTTGTTTTAATATTTTTTTTTTGTTTATCAGATAATTGCAAGTATAAATAAAAAGAGGACAGTCTGGTGGCCTGGTGGTAAGGTGCTGGATTGCTGATCCCAGGGTTGGGGGTTCAAGCCCCACTGTCAACAGTTGTCACCGCTGTCCCCCCAGAGCAGCTAACTGGGTTACCAAATGCAGGCCATGTACACTGCCCTCGCCCGGAGTTGGCTGAAATGGGCACCAGCCTTCCCTGCGACCCTAACTAGGAATAAGCGGTTTGGAAATGAATTGCATGAGCTTTCGTATCTTGAGCTTCCACTGTACAGCCAAAATAATCACATTTTATGACAAAATTTATACAATCGGTGACAGGTTGGGATACAACAGGTACATAGAACCTCTAAAAAGCCATCCCATCTCTGCCATAGCTAATGTGCATGTTTTTGAACTGTGGGGGGAAACTGGAGTACTCGAAGGAAACCTACACAAACATGGGGAGAACATGAAAACTCCACACTGAAACAAGCCTAAAAATCCAACTTAGGACCTTGCTGTGAGGCGCACATGCTTACCATTCCACCTACATGCTGAGCAGTATTATTCTCACTCACTCATTTACTGAACCACTTAATCTTACTGGGTGCTTCTGGTGACTACTCCTCATGGCTCTGGCCACCTAATTCCTGGATAACAACCTTCACATGGTAAACATGTCTCAGACAAAAGGTTACACCAGGGGCCGAGTAAGGGACGGTATACTCCCTGGGCAGATGGAGCTTGTTAGCCTTGGGTAGTAGTCCATCAAGAAGGAAAGCCCTGATTCCAAATCTCCGCTGCCTTGTGGCTATAGCCTATCAGGGAAAGGTTTCAGAAGGAAACTTCGAGGAAGAATGACATACAGGGAGTTAACCTCTGTAATAAACCAGGGCCATTCCCTGCTTGCGTTAGCCCATTGGTCCTTTCTAACTAGCCTCTTTGGTCTAGATTTGGTGATTTGTCTCTCTTATGGTTCCTACCTTGCCCACTGCATGGGCGAGCAACCCTACGCAGCGGAATCATGAACCCGCTACGGACCCAAAAAACAATCTCAACATTATTCATAAACCTGGGCAGCATAACAGCAAACATGACAGACCCTGGGTCAAGCCTTGTCGACCCCATTGACCTGATAAGTGTAGATTTTCAAGCAGTTTGGCATAGATATCAAATATAAACTTGATGGTAGACTCTTCATTCTTAAAAGGCTCAAAGCAGTCTAACACTCTATGGGGTCTAACAATCGGTAAGCCTAAGGCAGAACTAATGTATGCACGGTATGCTCAACCTCCTGTTATCATAATCGATGGTTCAGAGCTTAAGCATGCTCAGACCTTCACATATCTTTGAGACAACCTAGCAGAAGACTCGAGTCTCGAACTTAGAAATCCAGTGCTGGATCAGTCGAGGTGCAACTGCTTTTAACGCACTCCAGACCAGATGCTTTAACAGAGAGTGTCTCACTCTGACCACTAAGCTTAATGTCTACAGAGCCATTGTTCTCCCCTCACTTCTGTACAGCTCCGAAACATGGCCAACCCTTTCTCTTCATATTCACCATTTAGAAGTCTTTCATCCAAAATAGCTCCAGCAAATAATGAACGTAAAGTGGTGGCAGCATGTTACCAATACTGAGATCCTGACCCATGCCAATTCTACTTCCACAGAGACCATGAGCTGCAACGGACTCCACTGGCTCAGCCATGTATCACGCATGGGTGACTCAAGGATACCAAACAAACAACTGCTTTTTAGTGAACTAAAACTTGGAAAGCGTGACAGAGGGTTCCAACACAAACATTGGAAAGACTGCATGAAAGAAGACCTACACAATTTTGGTTTATGGCATTACAATGTACCAGATCGCCTAGCGTGGAGGCGTGCCCTGTGCTGACGACAGCTTTATGAGGGTCGTCCATTGACAGACTTAAGACGGGGCCCGTAAGAAGAACAAGTAAACTTACTACTACAAGGGTTGCAGGAGACTGGTGCCTATTTCACCTGACACTAGGTTAAGGCAGGGTAACACAAACATTCACAGGCAGACCTAGAGGCAATTTGGACTAGCCAATTAGCCTAATGTGCATTGTGACAGTGGGAAGAAACCGGACTACCCAGAGGAAACTGATGCAAGCACATGGAGAACATGCAAACACCTCACAGAAACAGCCTCGCCTTGCTTGGGACTTTAACCCAGAACCTTCTTGCAATCAAACGGACATGCTAATCACAAAACTACCATGCTTCACTTTATTATTCATTCGTTAATTTTTTAAGCCTCTTAATCCTAATTAGGGTCACAGGGGGGCCGGTGCCCATCTCAGTCGACTCTGGGCGAGGGCAGTGTACATCCCAGTGTACACCCTGGACAGCTTGTCAGGCTGTTGTAGGGCTAACACTCACACAACGAATCTCACACACATTCACACCTAAGGGAGATTTGGAACAGCCAATTAGCCTAATGTGCAAGTATCTGGAGAGTGGGAAGAAACCTGAGTACCCTGAGGAAACCGATGCAAGCACATGGAGAACATACAAACATCTCACACAAACAGCCTAGCCTTGCTTGGGACTTGAACCCACCAGGACCTTCTTGCTGTCAGGCGGACATGCTAACCACGAAACTACCATGCATCACGTTAGTATATTTAGCCTAATAAATAAGCTATATATTTACAATAATTTTGGGGAAATTTTAAACACTCTTGCATAGTACTTACAGCACAATCCCAAACATTAACAATAGGGGAACCCAAATTCTAACGGTCAGAAAACCTATGTCTGCTAAAAAAAAAATCAATAATAAAATAAAATGAAAAAATATTAAATCATTGAGTGTGAACGTTTTTATTAATTCCCAGTAAATGTGATCAAAATTGACTGGCACATTTCCACAGCGACTGCCCGCCCGCCATAGAAAGCCATTGACGTCAGAGGCAAAGCCACGCCCCCTTATCCTGCCCTGTATGTAGTGTCAGTGGTATGGCCAAGACGCGCACTGTGATCTGACATTCACAATAAGAGCTCCGGCGTGGCAAATGGCTAAAACCTACGACTACCTCTTCAAGCTCTTGCTCATAGGGGACAGCGGAGTTGGAAAGACGTGTCTTCTGTTCCGTTTCAGCGAGGACGCGTTCAACACCACCTTCATCTCTACCATCGGTCAGTCCGCCGGGTCGGATCACGGGTGGGAGGTGCGCGCGCTGGGGCTTTCAGCTTCTCACTTAGGGCGTATCTCTGATCAATTCAACACATTGCTTTATTACAATGTTTATTCTGATCTGAGAATCATTTGAGCGTGTGAGAAAACCGTCCACATTGATTAGAGATAACAGGAAGCTGCTTCATTGTATATCTGACAAAGGCCTGTAAGATGCGTCTCTAGCAATTTTTTTCTGAAATCCAGGCATGCTGGACTCTTCCGAAACATCTTGAGCAAGGAATGTAAACTGTGGAAATTCACTGAAAGAATCCAAATGATGCACATGTGCAAACGATGAAACCTTAAAAGGACATCCATTTGTTGTTTTGGCTGCGGCATGTTCAAATCCCAGGAAAATGCAGTATGTTACTTACCCTCCAGCCTCCTCCTCCTCCTCCTACTACTACTACTACAGCCTAATTGTTGTAATTCAGATTGAGATTAACATGCAGTTGAACCTATTATTGGGTATCAATTGGCTGGATGTCTGAATGATCCCAAGATCATTGTCTAGACAGAGGAAAAGCCAGCATTTCAATCTAAAGTCTGTTTCACTTTTTAACAATCAGAATAAACAGGGTTTAGATACACTGAAGGAGTTCTGCATGTTGTACTGTTTGGGCTTTCAGATCTGTTGCGTTTACTTAATTTAAATTCATTGTAATTACATACTGTTTGAGGTGTTCCATTTGGTTATCCTTGCGCCAATATTACCTGGCTCTGTCTGACCCACAATAGAGAATTTACCAAGTATTTTCCAGAAACAATACTTTTTCTTGTGTAAGAAACTCATTATGTTTCTTTTATGATGGCAAATACAGACATATGTACTTGCCTACCTTATAGGGATTGCCTGTTTTCTGCCGCTTATTGTCATTTTTATACATGTCTGATGTTTCGCTGTATGTCCCAGACTTGTACTCTGAATTTATTATTTTTTTTTACTTTCCAAATGAAATTTAGTTTATTTTAATATTAAGTAGGTATTCTTGTTTTTTACAATCTACTACTACTAGCACTATACTATATATATCACAGGTCAGTTAACAATAGACTGCACATTTCATGGTAATGTATGGGTCATTCCAAGCCCTGTTGTGCTGGGAAAAGCTTTGTGTCCCACAGAATCAGGCCTGTCCTTGAACACAGCCCTCACTGTTTAAAGCCATCTCTGGGCCTTGTGACATTCAGCTTGTTCACGCCTTCAGTGCATTAGGCAGAGGCGTGATGGGCAGCTACTTCCATGTGCCAGGAGGTGGTTGACCCCAGCTATGGCCACACTACAGGCTTCCCTGCTAACTCCCCCCAGAGCACAGAAGATATCTACCAGTGCTTCCGCTGACTCACTTCAGCTGTTTATACTTCTCTTATTTTGTCCAGGTTATTCAAAACCAACTGTAGGATATTTATCTTCATAAATGACTGCGAGTTTTATCCTAAAGTGGTATGTTTTTTAAGCAGACAGATGCATAAATTTAAGCCTGAAAGTTTATTCAGTTAGTCGCTGCAGACAGCGTTACTCGTCTACATGCCCACTGCTTTCCGGTGAAAGGAAAGCCAGATAGAGTATTACCTAGCAAGCCACTTCCCGTGGGTGTCTCTTTTGTCAGAGTTTTGTTCTCAGTCTACTTCTCAATTTTAACCAGGTTGTTTTTTCATGCTGTTAATTAAACCAATGTTGAGTTGTTGCAATATTAAGTCAACAGTCTTGTCATTATAATTTTTGCTATATACCAGAAATATATGCACTAATTACCCTTCCCATAATGAACTTTTTTAACCGTCATATGAGCGGCTTGTTTAGGAGGGCTATATTAAGTGTGTCGCCAGTGATGAAGCTCAATTTAGCAAAGAGGTATAAAGGATTAGATTGGGGTAGGGGGTTTCATGTTTGTTTTCAGGAAACTGTGGTTTAAAGCAGGGCTGAGTAACCACTCTCTCTTCTCCTGAACAGAAAGTTTGTAGGGGTGTTTTTTGAGAAGTCATAGTTGGAGATTCTGATTTGAACATAGACTTGCATCCGAACACTGTGAACTTTCTAGCTCTCTGAATGTGTCAGTAAGAAGTGTGTTACAGGACATGCTTGCACATCAGGAAATGGGGCTGCACCTAACTGAACTGTTTATGGAAAGTAGTTTTATTACCACAAAGAAAATGTGAACTGTTGCATATACAGAAAATATGTTTGTCGATAAGTCTGCATGTCAGTTTGTTTTTGTTCAACTGGAGAAAAAATGCAGAGTAGAGAGAAACAAATGATTTTTCTTCAGTCGTCTTGAGCCGACATTATAGTGTTGTTTATTCATCCAGCAGATAAAACATTCCATGAATTTTCCTTCCAAATCCATCAGTCAGTTTCAGTTCAGCTTATCTTCAGGGGGTTTTGTGAGGTCATGCATAATTCCTCAGTATGATCGTAAAAGGCAAACATAATTAGATACAGAGATTGTATTGTATATCAACCACGAAGACTCCCTTTAGTGTACAACATGCAGTTTAATGGTTCCTTTGTTTTTATTTTCATTTTAGGAATTGATTTCAAAATCAGAACTATAGAGTTGAATGGAAAGAAAATCAAACTCCAGATATGGTAGGTACCCCGATTTTCATAACTACAGTTTTATATAATACATAATAATAGTCATAATTATTAATTTTTTACGTCTTTTACTTTCGACTGGATTTTGAAGATATTTTGTTACATTGCAGTCTGTATATCAACAAGCCCAATCCATGCGTCTGTCCATATGAGATTATAAACAAATCTGTGCACATACATATGAAATAATCTACACTCGCACTGCTTCAAATATCACTTGTTCGCTAAGCTGACCGCACGCTTCAGAATCATGATGGTTGTTATACACTCTCATACAATGTTTTTTTTTTTTAACATGAAAATGACCTTTTGAAAAGAATGAGCTTTTTGAAGTCACCAAGGTTACTTGAAAAAACAAAAAGAAACAACTCTATAACATCATGTCTGTGAACGTTTTTAGTTATGTAAATCATAATACTACAATTGTGCCAACATGAATAAATAATGAATTCATTACTATTACTGTTTTATGTATGACAGCTAAAGATCAGTGGCGAGTTAATAATATTGTCAGCACCCTCCAGTAGATTTCTAAGTGCCAGAAAAATTATACCAGGAAACAGTCTGGTTTTCCTGTTGGGGGTTATCGTGCTTATAAGCTTGGCCCAGACATTCAGTGAGTAATGCTAAGGATATGCACACAATAGTGCAGTGATAAGCGCACTTGGTCCATATACAGGATGTGTAGATTGTAAACGGTCGGGTTGGGAAGGGTGGATCTCTAAAAACCAACTGAGACAATGCAGTACATGCATAAGAAAAGGAGTTAATGATGACCTTTGTGTCTGGTCCATGGTGGGCTAATTCGAAATTAATTCACTATGCTCTGTCTTACAGGGACACAGCAGGCCAGGAGAGATTTAGGACCATCACTACAGCGTATTACAGAGGGGCAATGGTGAGCCCATGTCTTTATTTCTATTACACCGTTAAAGTGCCAGTAGGTAAAGATGAGTGGTATCTCTGTCCTATTTTTGTCTCTGTCTATCTGCCTGCCAGGGAATTATGTTAGTGTACGATATCACTAGTGAAAAGTCCTTTGAGAACATTAAGAACTGGATTCGCAACATTGAGGAGGTGAGTTTTGGGAGCCATTTTAACATAAAGTGGGGAAGCAGCAAGATGTGTATAAAACTGGTACATTTATGTGAATTTAGCCCATATAAAATATGCCTGGTGCTCTCTCTAGCATGCATCCTCAGATGTAGAGCGGATGATCCTCGGAAATAAATGTGACATGAATGAGAAGAGACAGGTATCTAAGGAGAGAGGAGAGAAGGTACGGTGTTCCCTGTTATTTTTTTTTCTATTCTTGTTTATTACAAATAAAATCCATAATACAGAATAATAATTTCAGGAAATGTGAATTCTGTCCCTAGTGTTAAGTTTTCTGCCTCCCTCTATTGTATAATGACATATCAAAAGTAAAACAATCAATTTTTTGAAACATACAGTAGATATGCAGTTGTATAGTAGTCAAGTTGATGAAAATTCCTCACAGCAGCACTCCAACTCACTTGGAGTTTCTCTGTAATGGGAATTATTTTAAACAGTCCACTTGATACCCTGAGTACACGTGTCAGAGGGTCCAGGTGGTCACCAACAGAATGACCCACAATACACCCTCTTTGAAAATCAGGGAACTCTTTTGCTCCTGGCGTTCATGGCATAGCTATGCTATCAACAATTTTCATACTGAAATCACTATATATGTAAATATTGACATTAAAGCTCTCACCATAAAAAATTCTCTAAAACACAGTAAACAGTAATAAATGAAACTAATTCACTATTAGATGTGATGATGACTTTTTGTTTAAAAAGAGAGTAGCATCAGGCCCATTTTGCACAGTTTTATAGGTATAGTATCTACTGGGTCTCTTACAGAACCAGTCACAGCTCTCCTGGAAATATTGACTGTCACACTTGATTCTTTATTTGCATGTAAATCGCAGCAACTTTCATTATATTTTTATCTGAAAAGTGGTTTCTTATATATAATATGCTGCTTTCTTTATTGACATACTCTACTAACGTTTATTTTGATGTAACATTTCATTTTGTGCTAGAAAACTAATGTTTGAAAATCTAAAGTGTTGTCTGTACCACCTTTCAAATAAACAAATTCTAAAATAAAAATCTATAGCCAAGTTTATATAAAGAAAATAGGGCATATAAAACATTTGCATAGTACATATTCATTCATTTTCTGAACCACTTGATCTTAATTATGGTCACAAGCAGGCTGGCGCCCATCTCAGCTGGCTCAGGGTGGGAGCGGGGTACACCCTGGACAGCTTGCCAGGCAATCGCAGGGCCAACACTCACAACCATTCACACTCACACCTAGGGCTGATGTGGAACAGCCAATTCCCCTATAGTGTATGTCTTCGGACTGTAGGAGGAAACTGGAGTACCTGGAGGAAACCCGTGCAAGCACGGGGAGAACATGCAAACTCCACACTGAGAAGCCCGAGCTGGGAATCGAACCCAGGCCGCCTTGTTATGAGGTGGACGTGCTAATCACTACGGCACCGTGCCACCCCGCACAAAATAAATATTCATTCATTCATTTTCTGAACTGCTTAATCCTAATTAGGGTTGTGGCGAGGCTGGCGGCCATCTCAGCCAACTGTGGGCGAGGGCAGAGTACACCCTGGACAGCTCACCGGGCCATTGCAGATAAATAAATGAATAGATTCAATTTTTTAATATATATTGATACAAGTTAAAAAGATGATTTTCGTAAAGCAGTGCTCAATACATGGAGTAGAGTGAAGTTTGTCATAGTATAAAAATTCAAATAGACTTCAAGTTCATCCCGACACACTTGTTTCATGGTTTCCCACTCATCAGGGGATTTAATTTTAATGAGGGGGCATCCACGAAACAGGCCTGTCGGGATGAACTTGTAGTCCTTTTATCTTTTTCTACTACAATATACAAGTATTAAAATAAAGTTTAATCAAAATGTGTTTGAGATAAAACTTCATGTAATGGTGGTGTCTTTTTACTTTTCCTATGTCTCACTACATTTGTGGCATTTAAAGTTGAAGACTGAACAGGTTTGGTTTGTATAATTTACTGCGATTGGTCCATAGTAACCAATCAGCATACTGCACAGCCAAACCACATAATGTCTTAAACTACATACTGTCATTCTGTGTAAATGTTACTGCACGACATGAGGCCATTCTCAAACTCGACACTATTAAAAATGGCAAGTGAAAATACAAAACACAGCTGTTTTCTAGCAATAAAACCCTTAATTTGTTTCCCCAAAAGGGCAAACACTTTATAATGGGAGAAAAAGTTCATTGTAAAAAGTTCTCTGTTAATTGCAACCTTCCAATTGGTTTCACTGAAAAAATGATCAACAATCCCATGTGAACATGGGAAGTGGTTACCCGGTGATAGAGTACTGGATTATTGATCCTACGGTCGTAGGTTAAAGCCCCATTATCACCGAGTTGTCACTGCTGTCCCCCCGGTGCAGCTAACTGGGTTATAAAAGGCTGGCCATGTCTCTCACTGCCTGTGGTGGAAGGCATGTAAAAGAACCATTGCTGACTTTCGTCAAGAGGAGCTGCATAGCCGTCAGCATGTTTCTGCCCTGTGATGGCCTGGCGAGCTGTCCAGGGTGTACTCTGCCCTCACCCAGAGTCGGACTCTCCGTGACCGAGTGGTTCAGAAAATGAATGAATGAATCTGTTAATATGTAAATGTGAATCTATTACAGTGTGATGAACTATAAGCATTTATAAATACTTTAATTTATTGATGAACTTTCAGCAGTTAATAACATTTTGCCCAGCCCAGTCTGAGAGACCCAGTGTTTCAGGTAGATAATTAACTCTGATGAAGATAATGCATATTCAGTCAGTTCTCTTTCATAATACAGTTGAACCTCGCTCGACCGGACCCCGATCGTACAGATTTCGGGTCCTACGGACAACCCAATTTTATTTATTTATTTATTTTTTAAGGACAGTTCGCAAGTGCAGCACCGTCAGCAGCACCACGAGCACGACGTTAAATTAATTACCACTTCACTCTTCCGGACAATTCACTAATCCGGGCACCCCATAATCCCTTTTAGTCCGTACGGGCGAGGTTCAACTTCACCATGTCAGTAGGGGGTTCAGGGGGGCAACGCCCCCTGAAAGTAGACGATTTTTAGATATTTACGATAAATTTTGAATATCTTAATTGACAAGAATGACAAATTCAAGCATGAAACAAAACAAGTTTAATTTAAAAAAAAAAAAAAAAAAAAAAAAAAAAAAAAAAAAAAAAAAAAAAAAAAAAAA
>JAQNCB010000007.1:15299054-15318630 GCA_030068295.1 Euristhmus nudiceps | reverse complement strand
GGGGGTTTGGTTGGTGTGTGTGTGTGTGTGTGTGTGTGTGAGGAACTCCACTGGGCCTGTCTGCATGAGAATGGCAGGACATGAACCTAGACTAAGCAACGATAGACCCTGTTCACTTTACAAGAATTCTGTGGTGGAGTAGCTGACCCCAATGTCTCTCACGCCAGTCGGCATCATACTCAGTGTGTTTTTGAAATAGCGCAGTGATTTTTCACTGAGACCAACAGGGAAACCACAAAACAAAGACAGTTACACTGGCCTGTCTGGCTCTATACGTACATTTCCTGCCTTGTCCAACTTCCTTGTGTAATGAATGAGAGGTCTATTTTTTTTCCTTTTCCACTACTGTTTGCATTTTTGGTGCTTAGGATTGTTCGAGAAGGGCTACAGCGTCTGTTCACTGCATGGGTCAGAAGCACTGCTTAAAGGCAGTGACATGGAAGTAAATTGGGCACTGTATAGTGTACTGATTCAGTGTAAGACTTTGTATAGGCTGCATACACTTACTGCATGGAAATATACAAAACAATCCAAGTTATACCATGTGGCAACATATATTGTGTAGATTTGTGGTAATGTTCTATTTTATTGTATGATGTAAGGGGCAAAAGGGCGTAATTATCTCATATGAAGAATCATTAATAGATACATGCTAGCTAGGAAAGGATATCACTTTCAAATCTGAATGCTTTTGAATGAGTCTCTGTCTGAAGTGGCTTTGCTTTGGTGTCCAATCTAAAACTTATTTTTTCCAACCTGGTGTCTCAACTCAGCATATCCTACATAGTGTACGTCGCTAACTTTTTTTTTTTCATTCCTTTCTTCTTCAATTAGTATGATGTGCTTATTGCTTTACGCACATATGCCTGATTTCTAACGCTGTGCATTCCTGATTTAATGTTTAGAGGCTTTTCACTCAATTTAATCACTGTAAAAACTTTTCACTGGCTATTGTGCAGCTGGAGAACTAATGAGAAAGCAACAATGCATTCTCTGTAGTGCCTCATAAAATGCTGAAAACCACAAGAGCCTTTATGTTTGCATCCAGGGTGTTCTTTTATAATCTAAATGCTCAGTTAGGAGGTTAAACCCACGGCTAGCCAGTGTAAGTGGCTTCTGGCCACTGCTTTTTCGCTGCTATGTTCTATTGAGTCCTATAGTTGGAGCTAGACAGCTTCACTTTCATAGGAAGCTCAGATTCACACAATGGCTGTATATGTCTTGCCTGGAGCACTCCTTGTAAACACTTCTGTTATATGCTTGTATGGATTAAGGTAGTGAAAAAATGAACTTGACACAAATAGGCAAGTTTTACTAAAACAGGATGTCTGCAGTTGTTTAATAGGGGCTGTACAGGATACAAAGGGGCATGGCGGGACTTGGAGGTTTCTAAAAGAAGCCTTTGTCTATATAAGAGTAGGAAAAACTACTAGGGTAACATCAGCTGGCACGAATTCCCCTACTGTTAGCTATGTATGAACTGATGACTTGTAGCCTCCTTTACAACACCCTTGTACTGGATTCAGAGAACTGTCAAAAGAAAACCAGGCCAGAAATGACACAAATCATTCTTTAGCAGAAAAATAAAAGGCAGACCGAGATGCTCATTCTCAGGTGGAAATACAAATCAGAACATGTTTCTATTTGTAAGCTGCATACAGTGATAATCCATCAGTATAGTACTTAGTGCTTTGAAAGTGCACTAGCTATCAAGCACAGTTGGTATTGAGTTAATGCTAACAGCTAGCCGTGTGTGTTTGTGTATGACGCAGGAGAGCGGCCTTTCCCATGCACCTGGCCTGACTGCAGTAAGAAGTTTGCCCGCTCGGATGAGCTGGCACGCCACTACCGCACACACACAGGAGAAAAGAAGTTTGGCTGCCCACTGTGCGACAAGCGCTTTATGCGTAGCGACCACCTGATGAAGCACGCTCGCCGCCACTCCGACTTTCAGCCCGCCATGCTGAAGAGGCAGCAAGGAGCCAGCGGCACGCTGAATGCAGCAAGCAGCACACGACCCGGATCACTGAGCGATTACAGTCGCTCGGATGCCTCCAGCCCCACACTCAGCCCCACACTCAGCCCAGCCAACTCGCCTTAAACCCGCCTGCACTTTCCGCCCTCTGCCCCCTGCAGCTCAGTGCTGATTTTTTTTGTTTGTTTGTTTTTAACTCAATTTCTTTTGTCAAATTGTAGTGATGTTGCACACTTGTTAGCCGCCACCGCTCTTTGCTAATCCTTTTGCTTGCTGTGGTGTACTCTTCTGTACATAACTGCTTCCTGTAGTGCAATTTTTTTTCCTCACCAACTTAAAAAAAGTAAAAAGCAGAAAACAGAGAAGAAAAATGCCTTTTCCAGATGGCAATATTTACATGATGTACCATATGTCTGTATTTTTTATATCCTCTGGCCTCAGCCAGTTTCCATTGTATTTTGTTGCTCTCTTTTGATCAAAACTGTTCAAATGAACAAAAATGTAGACAGAATTAACAAGTATACATTAGTTTGGGTTTTTCCTTCCTCGCTCTTTTTATTTATGACGGGTTAGGGGGAGTGGCGCACACACACACACACCTCAGGATTCTAGACAGTTTTTTTCTTTCCTTTTCCTTTAATATAACACACTGACTGCACAATACAAGCATCACTTTACTCTGAAATTCAACAGGGGTTGAATTTTGTGCCCTGCTCAGGGATGGCCTTGTTAGCTTGAAAGAATGAACATGAAGAAAAAACATACATAAAAAAGCAGCCTTACACTCAAAAAAAATTGCACTCTTCCTTTTGTCTTTTTTTATTGGTTTTCACATCAGGTGAAACTAGTATTGGGTTAAAAGGTCATAAAACTCAATATCTGATCTGGCTGTAAGACATGGTACCCCCAGAATAGGGACTAGAAGAGACTGGAAGTAACTCTGTTTTTCATATTGATATTGCTATCTCTATTTTCCCCTTAAAACTGTGAGGGTAGTTCTGGATAGGTCCTCATTTTAAAGGCTATGTTATAGTGGCGTATATCGTTTATGGGTCCAGATCTCACATCTGCATGAAGAGGAAAAAATCTTTTGAAGTCAGATTTATGCCTCTATTATATGTGCACCTAATTTAAATCTTTACTACATATGTTTGTATGGTCATATAACCATGGGCCAGATCCAAATTTTTTTTTTTAACCCATCACACTTCACTGCACATGCTCATGTAACTTTGTGGCACAATTATGGTGGACTGTTCTCATGATGTTATTGATCTCATAAATATGTGCGTGTGCCACGTTTCCGGGCAGAGCTTTGTTCACACAGTAAGGAAAGATATCACAAGCAAGTGTGAACCTACAAGGCAAAAAAAAAAAAAAAAAAAATTG
This sequence comes from Euristhmus nudiceps, assembly GCA_030068295.1. Classification (NCBI taxonomy): domain Eukaryota; kingdom Metazoa; phylum Chordata; class Actinopteri; order Siluriformes; family Plotosidae; genus Euristhmus; species Euristhmus nudiceps. The sequence goes on along the minus strand of JAQNCB010000007.1, from coordinate 15,315,266 downwards.
GATTTGAGCCATGAGGTTTGTTGTGCGAACATCACTAAAGAAAATCCCCATGTTATCAAAATGTAGGTGATAGAACGGCCATTACATTCACCACCTTTCCAATGAGGAGAATAGATCTCCCTGATCTCCTTACAGGACTGAACCAAATCCCCTTTAATGTGGAGGATAAAGTTTCAAAGCAGCAGCACTGCACCATAAAGACTGCACATGCATCAGCTTCAGGTTTTTTCCACAACAGTACAGGTTTTACACACACACACACAGCAAGGGACCTGGATCCCTTTTGATTTTTTTTTTTTTTCCATTTTTTTCATTTTATTACTTATTTATTTATTTATTTTTTCATTTCAAAGAAAAGAGAATTAAAAGAAAAAGCACACAAGAAGAATCCACCAAAGACTGAAAGGTGTGAAGGTCAAAATAGGAAAGCTTTTCTGCCAATGGTATCCAAATCCGGGGGAAGGGAGATACATTGGCAGTCTCAGGTAACGACTGATGCCTTGGCCGTGTGACCTTACCCACTTTACTCGCTACCACCTGCCACTTAGGAAATGGCTACATTCAAAACCAGGCTATTCATGGCATGCTGGAGAGTGACTGCAATGACGCGATCCTCTGCTCGCCTCTCTCACTCCCCCTAGGAAGAGGCAGACAGTGAGAGCATGGATGAAGTGCTGAAGGGTATCCCCATGGCGTTTGTTCTGGCAGGCTAAATGTAGCAGAGAAGACCGCAGGTCTTCGGAGAGGAATAAGCTGGAAACTGAACTGGGATGCTGTGGTAATAATGGGAGATTGAAGCTTGCCTAAAGAACAAAAGCAGCTATCTGGATGAGACAGGAAAGAAAGAGCAAACCCCGAGGGAGCCAGCTAAAGACATGGACTTTATCATAAGTCGAACAGTTCAGTAGAAGAGACAGCCAGTCGGCGCTCCTCTCTGGCTCTTGGACTGGAACAGCCCTCTTCTCCCATGCACGCTGCTTCTCTTCCTGCCCACCCGCTAAGCGCTAACGGAAGAAGGAGTATCCCGTCATTTATCAGTGTTCTGCAAATGGCACAGAGTGTTGGCTCTGTTTTCTGATTGTATGCCGTCAAAATTTCAGGACGTTGGATTTCACCGGAAACAAAGTTGAGCAAAGGAGTTAATGGTTCATGAACAATGAGAATGCTTATGGTATCAATTAAAATTCCAATCATTTCCTGTCAGATCTGGAGTCTCGAATCCTTGGTGAAGAAAAGAAAGAAAACTTTACTGCTTTTCTAGCTCCAAGACCTTTCAGGCTTTACTCAGACACATCTTTCTTTTTTCTTTGAACTGCCGTAAAGACAGTTGTATATTCGTATAGATTTAAATAGTAAGACGAGGGAGCACACAGCTGTAAGATTCTATGGACGATTTTATGTTTTTTGCATATCTAGACCTCTACACAGACTTCTTTACTGTTGCAGAGACACTGATCGACACAGTCAGTGTTGCTGCTAAACACATTACCTCAGTATACCACTATAGCAGCTGCTTTCAAACTTGATCCTCGTTAATCAGGGGCATTAGACTCATGAAATAATGTTGCTACCAAATCCATGCAGTAACAAATACATATCATTTAAACAAACAGCAGTTTTACCGTCCTTTTCCTGCCGACGCTTGAGAAGATGAAGGACCCATGTGTGAGAGTGGTCTTGTGTTTCCACAAGCCATTTTTCACAGCTATGCCTCATCAGATCAGGCCAGAAGCTTACAAACCCTTCCATGAATAGAGGCACCACTGTCTAAACTTTTTTGGCACTTGCCTCACACATGCACATACTTACGTTGATGCACATGCTCGTTCACCCATCTCACACTTGTCAAGTCACTTTCACATGCTCTCTGTTGGATTGTCTCACTTGTCATGCACATGCTTATCCCCATTGACTCATCATCTCATGGAGGGAGATGGGACTGAGGCACTGTGGCACTACCCAGCTGGGGATGTGCTATCCCTGGACTGCAGGAGCAGGTGAAGGCCTGTGAATGCCAGGCCTTGTCCCTCTCTTCACCCTCCCTCCCCCTTGTCTTTCTCCTCCCTTCCCTTCCTTCCCTTCCCTCAGGGCCTTGTAGCCAGAGTCTTTCAAAACAGCACACATAATCAAAGCTTTCTCTCTTCACCCATTGCAAAATGAAACCACGTCACACATGCATTACTCCTGCTACAAGACCACACATAGTGCTTTTCTCACTATTAGGTCATTTTAAAGAGATTCCAGAGGTGTAGCAGAAGCAAAGGGTCAACCAATTCCACCCTGTTATGGCTAACACTGGAGCACTTATTTAGTAAGTACTAATTGGCTAAATAGGCTCGCCTGTCATCAACCAACCCAAAAGAGGAGATGGTACCACTTTAACTTTCATATTGCTGACAGATGCTGACCATAAGCTTTTGTTCATGCCACTACCAAGCTGTGTGTTGCAGACGATTGGAAGTGCTTCAGGTCATCTATGTGTTTTCTGACTCATTGTTGGTCAGAGAACACAGTGACATCCCCTCTGTCTCTAAACTCTCCTCTGTCCAAAACCAGTAGCATTTTCAAACAGCACCCATCACCATGACTGCTCTTTAAATGGCTCTCACGATCACAGCTTCTTGTTGAGATATGTTGTAATGAATAAAATGTTTCCAGTCTCTGGAATCTTCATTAGTCGCATGTCACAGGTCAGTGTGAGGAATGTTAAATCATGCATTATTTTTTTTTCTTTTATTACATACATACATACATTCACTGTACTGAAACGACTTGAATCAGAAACAAGACCATTGAACATAGATTGTGGCACGTGTAGGGTAAAACTGTACTTGCTCTGTCCTTAGCTTACAATTCAACTTTTTGTGTGATTATAGATCATGGATGTGATTATAGATGATCTGGCTTTGTTTATTTGTAACATATATTTTTTGTGTTGTGTTCTTTATTATTATTATTATTATTATTATTATTATTATTATTGTTATTATTATTATTTTCTTTAGGATAAAAACATATTTAGTTCACTTTTTTATTACTATTTTTGTTTGCATTTTAATCTTTTTATCTTTTCTTTTTTTATGCTTGTGCAAGACAAACCCCAAGAGTTCCCTCTGTATGCAGAGACACTGAATCTTTGTTATAAGCAGGATATAGTAGTTGTTGTTTTTTTCTTTAAATGTTGTGGACAAAAATGGGATAAAAGGGGTGAAGTTAACTTTTCTAAGGCAAATCTTTTCTTCTTTAAATCCTTGCACATGATTGATATAATTCGCTTCATTTTCAAATTACACATAACCATAGAGACCATAGCATTGTGAATAGGTAGTGTAGTCCCATGCTATTATTATTGTTACATTTTATTATTTTTCTCCTTGGTTATCGATATCCATTTTGTTACTCATCATACGTTTTCCAAACTTGTACTTTGCAAACTCAGAAGGTTATGAAGTATTTTCTGAATAGAGTGGTTTAACTGAAATAATGGGCCAACTATCTTGTCAACTAATTTATTAATAATCATTAACTCAAATTGTAAAGTTGAAAAAGAAAATTGTTTTTTGAAGTCATTTAATGTTAATCATGAATCACAGTTACGCATACCAATATCCCCATTTTAGCTTAATTTATTTTCTATCTGTAGCCAAAATGATACTAATCAATTTTAGCCGATTTTGATTTTGGGAAATAAAACTAATATTTTTTAAATAACACATTAGCTTTGATAATAAGTGCCAAAGGCATTAAAGTAGCAATTCCAGGAGAAACCCTTCGAAATCAATGTGTATTCCTTAATAGATGACATTAACTAAATGACCTTGTACAGTTTTCTATGAGTGATGTGTTTTTAAGTATGTGTACAGGACTGAATGATGTGCATTAGATACCCAAGTATTTTTAAGTTTAGTTCTTTTTTCCCCCTCCTTTTGGTGTGACATTAATGTAGCTTTATGTTGTTGTTTTTTCCTGATTTCATTGCCTTCTTAATTTGTCTTACGTTGTACAATTTAGAATATATATGGTTAAATACCCTAAACTCTTGGATGCTCTTATTGTTATATTAATCAGAAGTGAAAACCCGATCATTCCAAAGGATTGCAATTTCATTTGCTGTAAATGTGCTGCTTGTATCAAACCAATGCATAGAAGCTACATTACTCTTATGTATTTATTTTAGGTTCTGTTTTGAACTGTGATGTATTTTAATGAAATACCTTTGTGACTAGTTAATATGGGTACTTTTCTTAACATTGCTCCTACTTTTTTTGTGTGCTGTTTTGACAATGCGCTTAAACTATGTTTGATGGTGCCTACTGGACAAAATAGACACAACCATTCATGTTGGGACAGGATAAGCAGTAAACCATGAGCCTCTTATAAAAGGGATTTTGCAGACCTGCTTGCTTGTGTACATGCAGGTGTGCATATTATTTTGTATCCATTCCAATGATTAGTAAAAGACAGACATGCAAAACAGGGGTTTGGCCCATGGAACTGTTGCATGGAACATGGGCCAAAGTGGTACAAAGCACCTGCCACTTGAGCCATCAAGCAAATGAGCCCACACTGTACAATTAATTCAAGTTCAGTACTGTGTTCCAGTAACCAGAGCCTCATTGGGTTGTCACCAAAGACTTCTAGGATGGATGAACGTGGGGGGTGTTTTTATTTGCCCTAGCTGCAATTTCACAAAGCACATTAGAGTTCTTTCAGCTAAAAGGGGAAAAATTTTACCCTTCACATCATATGACTCATTGGGTTATTCCCAAATGTGTCTACAAGGAAGTCCAGGAAATAAGAGTCCCTTTGAATAATCAACAAAGTCATGCCACACTAAATGGCTCTTAGTGTGTTAATTGTCCCAGTAACACATATCTGTGAAGACTTATGTAGACTGTTGTCTGCCCATTATTGCCTCTGGGTTTTTCTGCTCAGTCTAACCCTAAAATGTAGGGTGTCTACAGGTAGATTACCTCTGTGCTGGTGCAGATGAGTTTTTCTCCAAAGAACCCATGAATGACAGCATAAATACCATTCACTAATTACCTGGGAGGGAAACCCCCTGACATCAAGTGTGAGTTAGAAATTACTGGAAACATCCACCAAATGGGAAAAAAACATGAACCATGTTGATACTATAATCCCTCAAAGTAATTAATGCATCGGGAATTATACAGTGTACATTAAAGTTTTGCAAACTGTGGTCATATTCTTACTGTTAGTCACTGATATGGACTTTCTGTCAGTTTGATTGTCTATATTAATCTGTGTGGTCATACTCGTAACTAACCTATTAAAAGCCAACAATGTCCAGAGTACAGATGAGGCTGTTGTAGAAGCTGTTAATAAGCATGTATGAATGGATTACTATACAAGGGTCAAACTCAGAATTCCTTCCCTTTCCATTCTCTCTTTTAGGATTCATACTCAGAATTTTTTTTTTTTACTGAAAGCATCTCTGGGGCCCAACACATTTAATATTTGACACAGATTAGAAAAGAGCTCTGTCTTCAAATCAGTGTCGTCTTCATCAAAGTTTTTATTCTTTTCTTTATATAGGAAGGTTCATCTGTAGCTGGATAGCTAAAACTACAGACATTTAGAGATATCTGTGAGATTCAATGGCCACAACAAATTTTACCATTTCTCTGTGCTTACGCACACCGATGATGCACATTCTTCACCGAGAATCTCCAATCATCAAATGAACAAACACAAATGTTGTATAAAGAATTTTCAGGAGGATGTAGATGCTTCAAGCTGTCCTCTAGGCTTCATGTGTACACTTGGCTTGCCTTCTTGATATACGTATTAGTCTTTTTTTTTTTTTTTCGATCACCATGCAATGCCTGTTCCTGTGACGACGGCGCAGCTATAAAGCGCTCTGTACAAAATAACTCATATTTCAACTATGGCCAGTTTCTCTCTTCATGACCTCATTCAAAACCTGCCACTCATCACCATATTTCTTTTCTTCCTTTCTTTATCCCCCCCACCCCCCAATGTACCAAATCACTACATTGAAGTATTACAGTTGTACAGTTCCATGAATTATATCGATTCTCAATGTTGCTGGTCATGGTTGCTCTGCTGTATCTTTTTATTACATTATTTTTTACATTCTAGACAATATATTGTGACTCTGTCCTATGCAAATATGAGAATTAACAAGAATTTGTCAAATAATGTATGTGTCAACTTGTATGCATGAATTAGTGAAGTTTACATTTGAAAATAAATGCATAAATCAGCTTTATTGTGGTGAATGCTGTCAGTTATTTATCTTGAATTTTTGTTTTTCTCTCAGCAGATGGTGTCTAATATGATGAAATGTTTCTTGCTGGCATTTATGCAACACACAGATAAACTCAATTAAAGTAAACAACAGTTTTGCCGATGTGAGAAACCTTCATAATCTTCCTAGTCGTGATATTTTACCAAACCAAGCCAGCAGTATCTGTTGGTGGGTTCACATTTACATAACTTAACTACATACAGTATGTTCTCTTATCAGTTACACTGCTGTTGATGAATTATTCATAATAATTACTAAACAATTATGCTAATGCTAAGCAACAATGTGTAATAATAATAATAATAATAAGTGCAAGAGGTTAGCTCAATAATTTAGCATTGGGTGAACTGCTGCAGTACATGTTCATCAGAGCATCAATGAAAACAGGAAAAAAGAACACTAGAAACTGAATCTAGTCAACTGTGGGAATGGCTGTGCCGTGCTGACTAGATCTGCATGTATACAGGAAGTAAGCCTTGGTCTTTTGTCTGCACCCATGCAAATATTTACCGTAAGTGATGCCAAATGTGTTTTCTTAATGCAGCATTTGCTAAAGTGCATATAGCAAGTTACCCTGTAAATAGCTCAGTGATACTGTCATGCAGTATTTTTGCTGCGGTTCATGTGGAGGCTACAACATCATGTGTGCACATTCACGTGTGCATAATAGCCTTCTGTGAACTATAATAATGTCCATTCAGTATGAAATTATAGCCTGGTTATATAAGCAAAATGGTATTGAGTACACATGCAGCCACCCACCAATTGTTTCATCCTTGTTCTGCTCGTCTCCATCACGTTGGAGATGAACAGGAAGGGAGAACGTGCTAAAAATATTCAGAGAGAAGGTTGGTGTGTTCCCTGCTCAGTCTGCCCACCTCCTGTCCCTCTGCCTGTCTATGCCACGATCATGCCAGAGAGTCGTGTGTGTGTGTCATCAGTTAATATATTCCACACTCTTAAGTCTAATTACAAAGCAAGAGCTGTGTGTGGTAAGCTAACCCAGGTCATATGACAGTTACTGAATTTCTTTTACTATTTTCCCTTCTCTGACACTGTTATTATGACTGGGAGCTCCTTATTTTTCTTCTTCACCCCATTCTCTTTTAAATCCAGCATGGTTCCAACCTATAATTTACCGCAAAATTAAGAATACTGGTGGTAAATTGAAGCCCCATTGCAATGGGAAAGGTTTGCTAAGGAGAAAAAAAAATGGCTTGATATCAACAGTTACTGTCTTTCTATTTTTTACCCTAAAAAATGCTTAATTCTGAAAAGCGGGTACACTGGTGTGCTTATTCTCCAACTAACTTTTTAACATTTTATTATTAAATATCATTACCAAACTAGATTTGAACATAATGCTAAAGAAACATGCTTTACTGTGGTCTATTCATAGGTTTGGAATCTTCATTTGATTTGCTCATATACACATCAGCCTTAACATTAACACCACCTGACTGGTCTGTGAATAGGCAGCCCCATACACAGCAAGCCAATATGTGGTGTGTTTTCTGTCTCCTATCTACTATAGCCAGCACTGAGAGTTTTAGCAGTCTATGGGATCAGACCACATGTACTAGCCTTTGTTCTCCATATGCATTAGTGTGCCTTGGACAGCCATGACAGTTGCCAGTTCACTGGTTGTCCTTACTGGTTGGACTACCTTTGTTACGTATTTACCACGACATTCCAGGAACACCTCAGAAGACCTGTTGTTTATTAGAAAAATAGACTTCAGTGAAAATTTCAGGATGTGATTGAAGTCTACATGAACACTAACATTGTTTGAACAGCTGTTATGTATGAGTCATCCACCGCTGCTCTACTTTGATGCATACACGACACAAAATTTCATAATGATAAGTTAATTAGACAGTTACCTCACCTTGCATTATCTTGATCATTCTTATTCTTCCACTCTGTCTGTTCGCTTGGTGGCCATCTTGGCAGCGCTAATGGATACATCCAAGCATCCATTATTCACAGTAAACCATATCCCCTCTGTATTAGCTTCAACATGACCATGGTTTGCTATGAACCTTAGCTCATAATGGAAGAGATATAATAAATGACAAAGATCTGTTGTTTATAACTTGTTTCTTTTTAACTTACAATATTATTGTCATTTTTTATTCAGTGGGTTGCATCTGACTGTCATGCCTTGCCTCTTTTATGTTAATGCGACTCATTCTGCAGCTGATTATACTGCTAAATATATTACAAGGAAAAATGTGAAATTTCCCTGAAATTATTAGACATATGTGTCTAGTATTTCGTAGGTGAGTATGGGGTAAGTGTGTGGTTACAAGTAACTGATACTTTAAAAACTTGCGAAAACTACAAGGTTTGTACAACAGAACACTGTTGCATAATGCAGTATTTAGAATGTCCTGTCTTTTTATGAATCCACTGTTACTTCATACCCGTTGCTTTATTAAGTAATGCATATTATTCATAAATTAGTAATGAATACCAATAACAAAAAAATTCTGGGTAGTTACTCAGTTGTAAAATAAAAGACTCCCTTATTACTAGTACTAGTGTTTGACCCTGTGGCACTTAGCCTATAAAAATTGTGTTTAAAAAAAAAAAGCCAGCAGACTGTTGATTATTTCAGAACCCAAACTGTGAACTCTCACGCTCTGCAGTCTCTCCTCCACAGTGAATGAGTACACAGCAGCAGGAGGGGCCATGTGAGGACAGCTTTACAAACCCAGAGAACATGGTGTTCCTCTTCTAAGCACGACTAAGTGGGTGGAGGTGTGTGTGTGTGTGTGTTAGGCGACAATTTTCCTACTTTATTCCTTATACTGTATCACTTCCGGTTATATGGTATAAACGGATGACATAAATGTTTGTGTTACCTTTTCAGGATTTCAGGTATGTCTGATATCATGGCTAAGAGAGGCCTGTGTCAGTGCAACCTGACCATAACCTGAGAGATGAAATAAAGAGGAAAGAGTGGGCTGTCTGATTGTGTAATAATACATGTGTGTGTATGCATTTGTCAGAGAGAGAGAGAGAGAGAGAGAGAGAGAGAGAGAGAGAGAGAGAGAGAGCGTGCAATGGCAAATAATAGAGTGGGTGGTAGTAGGCTGGTGGTGCCCAGAGCTCTGAGAGGCAACCAGGCAGACAGACATGAGTTCAGACTGTGTGTGGGCGTCTTGTAGTGGGTGTTGCTGTAGTGTGACCTCTGTGGGCTTCCTCTCTCTCTCTGTGTGTGTGTGTGTGTGTGTGTGTGTGTGTGTGTGGGGGCGATACCGGCTGGCATTGGCACACACCGCCACTTATAGTTGAAATGACAAGAGAACAAGAAGTCTTTATCAAAAGCAAGAGGCTTCCTTAAAATTTCTCCTGCATTTTCATTCCTTCTTTCTTCCCATATTTTTGTTGTGTGTTCATCCTATGGTTCTACATCCCAACAATTAACTGGTAACTTCAAAATATGTCTTTCAATGAAGTAATTTTTGCAAAGTTTCTAAAGTTGTTAAAACGTTTCAAAAGTTGTTAAAACGTTTCTAAGACCGGATCATAATTTTAAAGCAGACCATCAAAAGTTTTTAAAAAGCAGGTAAGAAAGCAAAAGAAAGAAGATGTGTGTTGCAACATGCTGCACTGAATTCCATTTGAAATCACACACAAGGCCTCATGTTTCATGCTGTAAGCTTTAAAGAAGAGCTGGGCGCCAGCTAGGCATCAATATTTATCAGAGGTATTTAAATTCCTCTTTTTGTCTTGCTACGTGAGAGACGAGACAGATGTGCCTGCAACTGACATGAAAGCAAAGATGATAATTAGTGTTTTTGATAAGCACTCATTGGGAAATTATTCCTGTTCAAGTGGCAACAGAGATCTCGCACTACGCTTCATTGTCATTCCTATCGGGTGTGTGTTATGTGTGTTGTGTCTGCTCCTAATGTCTCTGTCTACCATAAATTATAACAAATACAAAGGGAGGGTATGCATGAAACCTCCCTCCCTCCATCCTTCCTCTCCCTCATGCACTAACACACGCACAAACCACACACACAGACAAACACCCCAGCAGAAAGTGTTTAGCTGTTTCCACTGTGTCTCCTCTCTCCACTTCCACGTGGCCTCTCAGTGTCAGTAAGTTCACACACACACACACACCCTGTTTTTATAGCACATCTCATTTCTCACAGTTTAAGCAACAAGGCTGATTTCAAAAGTTTGATTTTTGTTATAACTTAAATGTGAAGTTGCAGTGAGTCATTTTTGTTTATTTAATATTATTTCGTCAAACTTTTAAGTCTACACGAAAGCAATGTGTCATAAAGTGACCAGTTCCTCAGTGAACAGAGTTTTGTTTTGTTGTAGTGGAAAGCATGACCTGACTCTATCCCCCCGACCCAGCTCAGTGTGGTATTAGCTATGTACAATGGAGCTCAATCTGTGCAGTGCACAGACCAGCACAGCTCATTAAAGCCTCAGCGCAGTCACGAGATCCTACAGTAATACTCGCACTCCGCACACATGGTAGCATGCCTCCCCCAGACTGTCTCCCACTCTTCGTCTCTTTCTCTAACAATGCACTTGAGCCATACACACTCATAGAACACAGGCTACTGTACCCAAGGACACACACACACACACACACACACACACACACACACACACACACACACACACACACACACACACACACACACACGAGCACAAAGGATCTTATGGCATGCAAATGATGACCTTATCCTTTCCTGATTTTCTTTCATTCACATTCAATTCACATTTTGTATGAACTTAGTCCTGAGCTCATGTCAAACAAAATTTGCTTTGTTATCCCCACCAATCAAATTATATAGCATACAGATGTCAGGTAGAATACTTCACATGAATGCAATCTAAATGAAACAAGATTTCTCTCATTTTTATAGCCTCTACTATAAGCAAGGCAAATTGTAATTGCAATGAAAACACTGACCCCGCCCCATCTGTTTAGCCTGCACATGCTTCAGGGGTTATTTTTAAGGAAAATAGAACAGAGCCGAGGAACGCTCATTAAAAAGTGAAGCGAGGTGATTTGTGGGATAGAAATTTTTAAAACAGAAGCCTGAAATAAAACAAACAAAATTGATTGGCACTATTGCAAATCACAGTTTTACTAATGTCTCTTTAATTATATGATTGTTTCCGATTTTACTGCCGGTTTAACAGCATGGTTTAAAATTTCAAACTGCACTATTAATGGTGACTCTGTTTTGGGGTGTTTGTCATGTCTGCTGCGCTGTACTGGAAAATTTTCATTGCAATCCATTGGTAACCATGGGAACCCCATGTAAACTCAGATGACATAAATATTAATTGTGTCGGACAGTGTTCAATTGTATCATGAAATCAATACCTCCATTTTTCACGCACTCTCTCACTCCTTTGCCAAACCGCTTTATCTTATTAGGGTCACGTGAAAGCTGGAGTCTATCTTAACCAACACTGGGTGATGGAGGAGTACACCCTGAACAGCTCATCAGACCATCGCAGGTCCAGTTCACACTCAGCCATCCACACCAAGGGGCAATTTGGAGCAACCTAATGTGCATGTTTTTAGATTGTGGAAAGAAACCCACATTAGCATGGGCAGAACATGCAAAATCCACAAGGAACGACACAAGCCAGGGACTCGAACACAGGACCACCATGCAGCCTACCTCTATTTCCTCAACACTAAAACACTAAAGGTTGTAATGTACTGCCAATACCTCTGTTCAACCCAACCCAATCTGATTTAAACCCAAAGTGGACATCACCTAACACCTTTTTGTTCCTGTTTTTAATACTGTATATTCTTCCACTTGTATAGATCCCTTTTTTAAATCCTGCCTAGGATATTTTTCAACACTTTTTTTGGTTGGGTTCCCAAAAACATGAAATAGATAAACAATCTTGGGGCATGATGGCTCGGTGGTCAGCACTGTCACTTAACAACAAGAGGGCTTGGAATTTGAATCTCGGCTTAGGGTGTTTGGAATATGCATGTGCTCTCCAAGTCGGCATGAATCTTCTCTGGATGCTCTGGTTTCTTGTCCTTAAATCAAAGACATGCCCATTAAGTCAACTGTAAATTGCTCATCGGTGTGAATGTGGATGGTAATTTGTATCCTTATTAGCCCTGCAATAGGATACAATATGCTGGTGACCTGTTCAGGGGGTACATCACCTCTTGCCCAAAATCTGGTGGGATTGACTCCAGCTTGCACCGTCATCTGCTAGATAAGCGGTATAGATATTGGATGAATGGATATAAACCAACCTGATCAGGCAATCCACCTGTGATCTGGAAAACCTAGTATGTTTAGACGAGAAAGAGAGAAATGCTGGGTTATTCCAGATCAAAATACACCAAAGCATGTATCCATTTCACATTTTATCCTCATAAAGTGAAAGGACAAGCGAAGATTTGACCGAAATGCGAACTTTGGTGTTTCAATAAGCTCAGTGGAGACTTACTGATGCTGAACGGGGCAGTGGTGGCTCAGTTGTTAAGGCTCTGGGTTAGTGATCCAAAAGGTTGGGAGTTCACTCCTCAGTACCTCCATGGTGCCGATGATGGGCCCTTGAGCAAGGCCTTTACCCCTAAATTGTTCGGTTGTATAAAAATTCTCAATACAGTTGAACCTCGCTCGTACGGACAACCCGATTTTTTTTAAGGATAGTTCCCCAGTGTATGTGAAGAATTTGGAGTTAAAAAACAAACAGTAAGTGATAGTAGAAATCAAAACAAAAAATTAGAAAAGTTTGCTGTGCATTTGGATGTTTGTTCTAGTAAAGGTAACGTATGTGCTCGTATGAAAGAAAGTACGCGGTGCGGACATTATTACCACACCGCTAGTACGTAATGCAGTTGAACCTTTCAGGCGCCAGTTACATGAATTACTGTATTATGTATTACAATATGTATTACATGTATTTACTGTACAGGTACAATATAAATTTATTATTTGGGTGTTAAATGTTCAGTACTACTGTGCTTTTACAGAACCTTGAGTTGATTTTACTTGTACAGTATTCAGTATGGAGTATAGCCCGCCCCCCGAAAAAACCCACTTCACTCTTATGGACTATTCACTCTTACAGACACACCGTCCCCCATTTTAGTCCCTACGAGCGAAGTATCTCAATATCTTCAGGACATAGTGGGTTAGGGTTGAGAGGATTCACCTTTGGTTCTAAATAAAAGTAAAATGACTTTGAGAGCCAGAATGGTCCATCAAAAAAATGTGGGATGGCCCACCCTGGCTCTTAGAGGCTCATATGATATAGCACACCACCTATGCATATCTGTATTTGAATTTAGAACACATTAATACGATTGCACATACAACCAAGTCTTTAGTGATGACATATCCTAAGCACTCTGTAAAGCTCATACTCAACTTAGCCTTCCATTATCACTGGTGCATCATATCTTCCTTGCTATGGCAACCTGTGTTGTGTCTGTATTAGTGGTTGAATGGATAAGACTGGCTAACGTCCTTACAAAACCCTTAATGAGTAAGAGGCGATGGTGAGGTCGCTTAGGGTTAAGGCGATTATGGTAATGATGATTGAGTAATTTGCTGTCTCTCTTGAAACTTGAGGTAAAATTCTGCTAAAACATTGGACTGCTGCCCTACACAGTATAATAGTAGCATGCCATGAAACCACAGACTGATGTTTCTATATTAGTGCATTCTAATATGTGTATTGTTTTGTTTTAAACATGCTAAACTGCTAGTTCATTTAAAGGCAATAAAATATATTGGCACAGAATTACTTTTGTGTTTCATAATGCTAGTGCTTTTGTGTTATTCTGTGTTTTCTCTATGAAACAAATAAGAAACCCAAGTTTCCAAATAAAGGTCATCATGCAAATGTAAGGGTACATTTCTGAACTAAGATATTACGCATACTGTACTGTGTAATTTAGTTTTGGGTGTTACATTCCGGTCGGTCCATGTTTTCCATATGCATGTGTGGAATGTTGGTTTATGCGCACAATGTGCCACGAAGAAAAGAGTTTATTGTCAGCTGCTGAGCTACTGGGCAGTTGTAACACAGGTGACCTGTAAGACAGCTGCTGCTTATAATTTTCTCTGAAGCCAACTGAACTACTGCAGGATTATGGTTAGAATGCATAAAGTATATACGCCTATAGTCTATTTTCACTTCATGTGATCGATGTGAGCAAGCAGAGAGACTAATCTGGGCTGTTATATTGGTTGAAACCACAGCTTGTCATGGCTCAAATTACAGGACACTAAGGATAATGACATGCACATACACATAACAACACAATTACATAAACACACACACGCGCGCTGCAATACTTGCATACAATAAAGAGGCACAGACAACAGTGTTAACAACAAACTAGTCTTGTTTTGTTCTTTTCCTGTTTCCTCCTATTTACATCAGTACCTAATGTGCAAATTAATAATTTACTGTAAAACTGTCAAATGAATATAAAACCATATTTTACAATTCTAAGATGGTGCAAGTCCATGATTCTGTCACACAGAAAAGCAGGAGGGAGCAAGAAAACTCATTTGGGAGAACACAGGATCCGGGGAGACAGACACACTGAGCGCTAGACTGTGAAGGGTTATTCAGTATTACAACACACCAGAAAGCAGTGAGTAACACTCTCATTTTCATTACACACCTGAAGAAGAGAAGCACTAGGAGAGGACTTCAGTTTGTCCATGCTCACACAGAAGTTAGCAATACATGATACTGTCAGGCCTTCTGGTGCTTTGAATGGCAGAGGAATTAAGGCCTTCCTAGTACACAAAGCAAGTTATGTTTTAAAGTTACAAGACACCTGATATGATGTTACTTTTTGCAGTAATATATAACATACATAACACCTTTACTGCTGTTATACTGGGAGTTCATCCATGAGGCAGGTGAGGCAGAGTCCAGCCAAACATATCTGTTGCAATGAATGTTAACATTGCACTACTGACTTCTATTGAGTGACCAACAATTTTTTTTTTGAATGATGCTCTTAACAAATAAAAGATAATATCCCATTCATTTGTTTGACTTTTAGATGTGATGTAATCTTGAAGCAGTGTGCTCAAAGCTCCATAAAAGTATTATTGCACATAGTGGTCAAAAATGGAAACTATAACCAGGGCAAACGGAAATCCATAGCGGGTTTCCGTTTGCATTTGTTGTAGTTTCCATCTTATTTGCTTTATGAATAAATTGTTTATGAGTAGGAGAAGTGGAAAAGATGATCAATAATATTACAGCCCTGATGAGAGTGATGGAATTTCTCACACCTAACGAATGTTTATCTTAATCCAGGTTGACGAAGAGTATTTTTGTCATAAGTGAAGTTCGTACAGCAAAAAATTTATGCCACCATTAAAGTCAGAGGAGGGGAAATAATGTACGTGTGAGTTGTTTGTTGTTTTTGATGTTGTTGGTGATGATTCCATTTTTTTCTTCTGTTAGCTATCGGGGGAAATACCAGTAATTAAAATGATATAATTTGATTGATTAAAAATGCTCATATGTAACCTGCTCCCGCATCATACGGATTAAGTTGGAAGGTAGTGTTTTGAGTAAGAGCCAAAGTAAGCAGAAAATGGCTTACATGGACGAAAATGCAATATCACCAAAAATACTTTGTTTGAAGCAGAGTCTTCAACTGCCCAAGTTCAAATATCCATAAACACTATATCACCATGCTAAAATACTTGCTTAAGAAAGGGTTAATAAAAAAATAATAAAATAGTTAAAAATAATTGAATAGTTTAAAAAAACTAAAAGGGTTAATAAAAAATTATAAAAACAACAGAAATATCCACTTATTTTAAAGCCAAACATAACCCTATTTTCAAACTTTCCCAATTGAAAGAATTAACATAATAAAGTCTTATCGCAAATGTACTTTAGGAGTATGA
>JAQNCB010000007.1:15272070-15284227 GCA_030068295.1 Euristhmus nudiceps | reverse complement strand
GCATGATTAGGGTTGGAGCGAACATATTCAGGAAGGTAGCTCTCCAGGAGCAGGATTGAGCACCCCTGCTCTAAATCAATAATAAAAAAATAGCGGGTGGAATGATGGCACAGTGGTTAGCACGTCTGTCTCACAGCAAGAAGGCTTGGGTTCAATTCCCAGGCTCGGGTGTATCTGTGTGGAGTTTACATGATATACCCGTGCTTGTGTGAGTTTCCTCTAGGTACTCCGGTTTCCTCCCACAGTCCAAAAACATGCACAGTAGGCTGATTGGCTGTTCCAAATTGCCCCTAGGTGAGGTCTGAGTGTGAATGCTTATATGTGTGTTGGCCCAGCAATGACCTGCCTGACGAGCTGTTCAGGGTGTACCCTGCCTTCGACCAGAATGGGATGAGATTAGTGCCAGCCTCCCGGTGACCCTGATTAGAATTAAGCAGTTTATAAAATGAATGAATGGACGAAAAATTGAAAAAAAAAAAAATGGTTGAATAAAATAAGCACCGCACGTAATAATTCAACATTTACATGCAAAAAATACCAAAATGCACTGTATTTATGTTGCATTATTCTCATAGGAAGCTATTTTCTTGAAAAAAAATTGCGAAAACTAAAATGACACCTCTGAAGAATATTTTAAATAAATACCAGGAAAGTGCTTTTTCTGATAAATGCTTGTATTCATTTGCTCTCAGTCCTGATAAAATCTGATGTCGCCCTTAAGCCGTCCTGCTTTCATTCGTTCACTTATTGTCTGTAATGCTTAACCTGGTTAGGGCCACAGGAATCTGGAACCGATTTTAGCTGATGAACGGTACACTGTGAACAGCTTGCCAGTCCAGTGCAAGGCTAACACAGACAAGCAACCAATTACATTCACATTGATATCGAAGGGAAATCCAGAATAAGCAGAGAGGCTAACGTGCATGTCTTTGGCGTGTTTTTGGAAACTAAAGCTCCCGGAAGAGACCCACACATACATGAGGAGAACATGCAAACTCCACACTGAAATGGGCTCATAGAACACGGGGCTCAAACCAGGGATCTTCGTGCAGTGAGCCGAAGGTGCGAACCACTATGCCACAGTGCCCCTGCAGTCCTGGTTTTCTAGGGAATAAACACCTAAGCAAATAAAAAATACCATTTCAGGACATCACAGCGAGGAGGAAGGTGAATAAGAAGGTAAAGACATTTTTAAATTCCACAGTGTAACTGATAGCTGTGGTGATCAACTTTGAGATAAACTGTTAAGCATAACTTTTTCAGAAGTAAAAGGTTTATCAGGGCAGCTTGTTAGTGTCGAGGTTACCACGTCCACCTCAGAGCATGAAGGTTCAGAGTTCTAGTCCCTAGCTTGTCAAGGGCGTTTCTGTGTCATGTATGCATGTTCTCACCATGATTGCATGGGTTTCCTCCGGTTACTCCAGTTTCCTCCGTAAGTCCAAAGACATGCACATTAGGTTAACTGGCTGTTCTGAATTGCTCCTAGGTGCGAGTGTGAATGGTTGTGTTGGCCTTGCGATGGACCAGCAAGCGATTCAGGGTGTACCCTCCCTCAGCTTAGCGTCAGCTGACTCCAATAAAGGCCGTGACTCCAATAAAGAATAAAGCAGTTATGCAAATAAAAGAATATATGAATTAACTTTACCAAGCTTTACTACAACTATACAAATATACAACTATAACAAATCATGTGACATCATGTATTTTGGTCAAATGAGAGCAAAGTCTAACCTTTCGTTCATACACAGCACCAGCATGTTTGGTTACACTAGAGGACTGCATAAAGGCAAGAGCCAGATCAGTTATGCATTGAGGCTGTTGGATAAGGAATTCATGGGAAGGGTGATGGCATCATCAATAATGCTTTGAACGTCTGCCATGAGATTCAGATGTGGGCATAGGCAAAGCTTTCAACAAGACAATGAGCCAAACATAGTTTTGCATCCACACAGAAATCATCAAATAATGTCCTTCTCAGTCTCTGAACATGAACCCTAAAAACTTTTTTGGACGAGACTGAACATCACCACATATCTATGTATAATATAAAGTAAATGAAACTGTTCTGAATGAGGTCAGAGAGTTAACAAAGATCGTATGAGAAGAAAGCCACATTACTGGCAGAAAAGATTCACTGGGTCTAAAGCACTTCAATTTTACATTCATATTATATATATATATATATATAGATTTTTTTTTCCCATATATATATATATACACATATATATATATATACAGATATATATATATATATATATATATATATATATATAAAATTCATATTTAGAAATATCTTCATAAAATATTCTATTTGAAGGAAGGCCTGAGATCCTTCACAGACATATCCAAACCTTGTAAGACATTACCACAAGAGAATCTGTGCTATTCTCTCCAGCCTAGCTTTCATTAAATGTTAACTGTGAGAGTGCTGATGCTGTTTGTACAAAAAAATAATAATAATCCACTGCACCGCTCAAGCATACTGTGTTAATATAAAACCAAGCAACATCCCACATGTTTAAGCTTAAAATATCCCACATGCACACATTTATGCACACACATTTATAGATTTTCATGAAAAATGCAAATAATTTCAAAATTTATGGTGAATGATTCTTTATAAATATTATAAACCAGATTATGTGTGTTGGCCTCGTCTGCTCCTGTGATCTGCACAGCGCCAGCTGTAATAATGAAGTCTAATTCTTCCTCCCCTTATTTTGTAGGAATATTTCTGCCTATTTTCTGTAACCATGCTGTTTAATTCCTCATTTTTATTGTCAGTAAAAGAGAAATATAAAGGACAGGGTCACCTGGAAAGCCTCTAAAGTACTGTGCGGAGTTTATAGTGGCGATCTGAAACCTAAATATTTCATAAACTAGATGATTATGGCTTATTATCGGAGTACCAGAGGATTAAAACCACATGACTCTAATGCTACAGTAAACCCATAATTATTTTAGAGGCCAATTTAGATGCAAAAATCACTTTCAGCAGGAGAACATTTGTTGTGATTTAGAAGGCCAGTCAGTCAACTGTGAACACTGACCTCTTATAGTTGCATCCAAAAAAACCCCACTCTACTCCATTTTAACTTTTTCTTTCTCTCCACTTCTCGCTAGCTGCAGGCCACGCTTACTGAGGTCTGAAGGAATGTCTCCTGAATAATTGATTGCAGGTAATTAGATCTCAGATCCACATTATTAGTAGGGGAAGACACTAGGCTTGATCTTATTTTCTCTTCCTGAATCATACTCACTAATTTGAACAAAAGTAATGTAGCAGACACTCTGCTCAAGCCCCCCAACCCCAACCCATCACATGTGCCTATCTGACAGACTGGCGCACTCTTAGACATTTAATGTTGCTGTCTAGGGTTTGCTAAATTATTATCCCCAGATTCATCATTTAGTTATAGTGCACTTTATCCATCATGAGCGTCTGTAAGGCTGGTACATATTGGTCTAAGTGCTTGTCCGTGATCTAATGATCATTTTACTTCCAACATTGATCTGTGCATTGCTGTGATTGTTTTGTCTTGAAAATCATGACGTAGGAAAGTATACATTTCTGAAGGTGCAGTACCCACTGTCCCTTATATTACATCTTTACAATGTGAGAAGGAAACACTCATGGTTTTCTGACTGCAAATAATCCATCAGCATATTCCTGCATAGACTTGGACAGCAACAAAAAATCTTGTTGAGAAGCTTTTTTAATGCATGTTGTTAAAATGCTGATGTTAATATTAATTACTGAATAATACTTCATTAATTATCACTGGTTGCGGCACGATGGAGAAGTGGTGAGCACTTTCGCCTCACAGCAAGAACGTCCCGAGTATGAGTCCTGATCTTGGTGAGGGCGTTTTTGTGTGGAGATCCTAGGTATGTTCTCCCCATGCTTGCATGGGTTTCCTCCGGGTACTCCGCTTTCCTCTCACAGTCCAAAAAAATGCACATTAGACTAACGGGCTGCTCTAAAGTGACCCTTGAAGTGTGAGTGTGAAATGTTTTGTGTGTGTGTGTGTGTGTGTGTGTGTGTGTGTGTGTGTATTTTGGCCCGGAGATGTTCATGGTGTAGCTCAACTTTACCCAGAATCGGACGAGCTAGGTTCCAGCCTCCCTGCGATCGGAGTAAGATTAATCAGTTTGGAAAATGAATGAATTAATATAGTTCTAAACACACACACACACACACACACACACACACACACACACACACACACACACGCACTTTATAAACAAATCTTCTGTTTCACAGGTACTCAATGCTAAATCCTAAAATGTCTGAATATAATAAGATGTAGATAATTAATACAGTATGTATTTTCCACAGGTTATATTGGATCATTAGACAAACTATATTTCAATTATTTGTAAGCTTCATTGCCAAAACTATGTTCTACTCCGAGTTATCAATTCCACAGATCCCTCTTTAAATGATAATTTTCCCAAATTGGTAACTTGCTCATACATGACATACTGTACGTCTTACGGCTGGCTCTTCTTTGGAGTCACTCTCTCTGTCTAATATTCAATCGGAATATTCAACTATTCAACTTAATTCAACTCTGAAAGAAAATACAATTGTGGACATGACTGTTTGTACCTGGAACTTCACACGTGTAACAATAACTGAATGAAATCTGTTCTCAGCTGCTTACCTTGCTCTCGTTGCTGGTCTCTCTGCTCCATAGAGACAAGAGCAGAGAAGTGAGCCTGGTCATATGCCAGCACCAGTGGAGAGCAGTGACATCGGCTGGGTGGCACCTCCAGGGGCAGGTAGAGGCCTCCAAAAGGGATTGGTGCAAAAGCTGTTAAGAAAAAAGAGATGTAAGAATGCATTTCGGCTGAGTGAAGTGTGAAATTATAGTGAAATATGTGTAGGCACCCAAGAGTAGTACAGTGTGTGTGTTTGTGTGTGTGTGTGTGTGTGTGTGTGTGTGTGTGTGCAGACACCTTCTCCCCCAGAGTCTCGGAGCATGGTGTCAGCCACCACCACAATGGGTCTCCTCAGCACATGAGCCAAGACAAACACATGGAACTCCTCCAGACTCTCATAGACAGGGTCCTCTGAATTATCCACACTGCAGGACACAACACCACATAGAAATACTGATATCCTCTGTTTTATACCATATCATTCTGATTATTATTTATTCCACTTTCTTTTTTCTACAGTGAAATTGAGAATTATTGGCACCCATCATAAAAATAAGTGAACAATAATACAGAAAAGGAAACATGTATGTAATGAGTCACCTTTTGGCTTTTGCCTTCCCTCCCTCCTCACTGTGTAGAGGTGTGAGAAAGTGTGCTTAAGGGTCCAATTCATGGTAAATGCTTCACTCTTTCCAACATATAAAATGTTTTGCTATAATCTTGATTGTTCTGCTTAATGATATTTTTTACCGCTAGTGTGTATTTTATATCCATTACCCAATTTTTGCAGGTCAATAATCATCCGTCTCTCATGTTGAAATGTCATTTTTCCATGGGACTATTACAACCTCATATTTATACTTAAAAAAAATTGTGAGGTTCAGATGGTGGGGAATAGGTTGAACCTTGGTTTACATTGGGGCCACCATTCCCAAGATCCCCATTAATCAAAAAATCATGTAGCTCCACGATTTAATATCATGCTTGGAGCATGACTGGGGTATAAAAAGGAGGCAGGGCATTTCCAAGAAAAAAAACTTGAAAGACTTGTGTTTTCAAGTTCATCAGGATCACCTACGATGGCACATCCATCTGTCTATTACACTCCATTATGGTCTGTTAAGCACTACTGTGCTCTACTACAATAATCGTTCGATCACAATTGGCATCATATTGTAATAAATTGTAATAATCATGGAAAAAATTACAGTCAAAACTTTTGTCACAGTCATCATGATTGCACCATTAAAGTTCCCTGAATATCATCATGATTCCAAGCTCCCTCAAGATTGTCATGATTCCACCAGATTCCCCCAAGAGCATCATGATTCCACCAGGTTCCCTCAAGAGCATCATGATTCCACCAGGTTCCCTCATGATCGTCATGTTTCCACCAAGTTCACCCAAGATCATCACGATTTCACCAAGTTCCATCAAGATCATCACGATTCCAATAAGTTCACTGAAGATCATCACGATTCCACCAAGTTCACCCAAGATCATCAAGTTCCATCAAGATCATCACCATTCCAATAAGTTCACTGAAGATCATCACGATTCCACCAAGTTCACCCAAGATCATCACGATTCCATCAAGTTCCATCAAAATCATCACGAGTCCACCAAGTTCCCTCAAGGTCATCCCGATTCCACCAAGTTCCAAAATCATCATGATTCCACCAAAATCATCATGATTCCACCAAGTCCCCTCACGATCACAACGATTTCACCAAGTTCCCTCAAGATCATAACAATTCTACCTCCCCCTCCCTCCCCCACCATCATGATTCTCAAAAACTGTGTAGGTTGTGGCCACTGTGGCCCCAGTGTAAACCCAGGGTAACCAATAAAAAAAAAATGTGCCAATGAATCTATAGTCCTTACAAACTGAACTTCAAATAAAGGAGGAAACATCTGTAGGAGATCCATGAGTAAGTCCCAAGAAGCCTAATGTTGGTAGCTCTTGATCAGACTATAGTAAAGGTCAAAGCAGCATTCCACTTGAACCAGCACTATTTCAACACTCTTTTTTTTAGCCTGTGCTGACTGGACATCTTCACAACACGTTATCCCTGAATGCCTGTTGTCTAACACAAGCTATAACAGTTAAAAAGAATAAAATCCTTTAAGCCTAACTACAAAAGCTGCAACTGCGTGTACAATAATGAAACGAGCGAGGCGAGGGGGAGGCGGAGGATGGGAAAGTGACAGAGCAAAGAGAAAGAGAAAAAAATATTCAGCCCCCGTTTACCCCCTTATGGGAATTTGGCAAAATTAAGTCCTACCTCACTTCCACACACATAATTAGATAAACACTCATAGAAACACTAAACACACAGACACACAGCAGCACTACTGAACTCTAATGAAGTCTTTTAATAAGCTAATCCCCCATCATCCAATTTACATGCACATTGCTCTCTGGGCTGCTATTTGCACTATCATAATTAATAATCATCACACAGCACAACTCATCACCTGTTTAACTGTTCTTTCTTTCTTATTTGCAGCACTGGCTGTTAAATCTTGATTTTTCCTCTGTGAAGTCAACATCGTTCATTAGTTCCATAAAAGAAACCATTAATTAACGATTAAATAACTGATGGTCGTGTTTGTGTGATGTTTATTACTTGGATATACTTTATTATTATCAAAGCAATAAAATGTTATCAATATCGCAAAACCTGATGCAAGCTTGTTCATAATCCTAATCATCGCATCTGAACCACTTTATCCTTTAATAGGGTGTTTGGGAGGCTGGAGCTCACCCCAGCTGAATACAGGTGAGGTCAGGGTACACCCTGAACAGCTCAGCCAACACAGACACGCAACCATTCACACTCACATTCACCCCTGGGGAAGTTGAGAGTATCCAATTAGCCTGATCCGCATGTCTTTGGGCTATGGGAGGAAAACCAGAGCACATGGAGGAAGCTCATGCAAGCATGTGGAGAACATGCAAGCGGCACACAGAAACTAAGCCACCATGATGCCCTCTAATTAATTAATTTATCTATACCTATTTAAATATTTTTGACATGAAATGCGGAAGTAGTGGTGGCCCGGTGGTAAGGTGCTGGATTACCACTCCAAAGGTTGGGGTTCAAGTCCCACTGTCAATGGTTGTCATTGCTCCCCAGTGCAGCTAACGGAGGCTGGCCATGTCTGTCACTGTCTGTGGTGAGAGAGATGTAAAAGAACCATTGCTGACTTTCGTCAAGAGTAGGCTGCATAGCTGTCAGCATGTTTCTGCCCTGCGATGACCTAGTGAGCTGTCCAGGATGTACTCTGCCCTCACCTAGAGTTGGCTGAGACGGTTCAGAAAATGAATGAATGAATGAAATGCGGATACATGCTTATTTTAGGGATTCATGCACATTTAATTAAATTCTAAAAAATGAAACGTGTAACTTTCAAAAGACCTTTAGCATAAATTTCATTTCTACAGCAGAAAAAAAAATGCTAATCAGATTAATTGATGAGTTTTTGTGAAAAGACTAAAGAAAATTCTGGGGTCCAATGCAATAACTGCACACTACAGTGTCCCACTCTGGCAAACTAAGTGCTCAGTAAAGACAATGGAGTGACATGAGCGTTTAGGAAAAAGCAGATGATTTAATACCAATTCTTTTTGCACATCCAATAAAAGTTTTATTTCACATTAATTGTACAACCTAATAATTGCACATAACAATGTAACACATATTTTATACTTTCAAAGCAGGCTCAAACAGAAAGCACAGACATGAGCTGCACATATCATTATCTTTCATCAGAGTGTGCAGACTTCACAACACAAAGTGAAACCGCACTGTGTTAACTCGCACGGCACAGTTTCCACTTGGTTACCCTGCGACCTCATGTAAACTCTCATTAACACTTCGACATAAACCTCAGGCCAGAAGCATAACACACCCACCCACCTACACACACACCAGGGATGACAACAGGAAATTTCATTTTCAGATGAAAATATTTTCATCATGTCAGTGGGGGGTCAGAGGGGCAAGCCCCCCCCAAAAAGGTAGACGATTTTTAGATATTTACAATACATTTTGTGCATTTTAATTGATAAGAATAACAAATTCAAGCATGACACAAAACAACAAGTTAAATAAAAAAAAAACTTTACTGCTTTGAAAATGACTGCACCTCAATGTCAAAAGTTTACAGTTCCAGCAAGTAATGTTTTTCTCCTAAAGGTTTTTTTCTCTCCATTAAAATATATACACTATCTACAGTTCATGTGATCTTTTCTTCTATGAACACTTCTTCCTCTTGGCTGCAAGTTCTGTTAACTTTTCAACTGCCTTCCTCTTTAGCTGTTGTTGATGGGCTTTTCTTGCAGCCATTTCCTTCTCCTTTAGAATGTCTCTGGCCTTTGCACTTGAGGTGATCTCACTCTTGTCTACAGGTAACATCCGACTTATGACCTGCTCGACTTAACCCATACTTACGACTGCGGCCAGCAGATGCTTATTTTTTTTAATCAATATCTGGCACTGCAGCACGTAGCAGCCCAGGCATCACGTAATAGTGGTTGCGGTTGCGTTATGCATCCACTAGATGGAGCTATGCTAAAGGGAATGTCAAAAAACACTCTGTAAGCACTGCGCATATGCAATGGCGTTTGTATCAGTGGATGTACAGAAGTGTTGATGAGTGGGAGTTTCCACGTGCTTCCATCCTGCCGCACCGCACCATCACAGATATAACATTCAAACTCCATAAAAAAGCGCCATTAAATACCACAAACACAATAACACTGATGCAAAGCTGCAGGATTCATCTGTAACAATAGTTTTCTCTTTGAAAAGGTCTCCCTCTTACCTTGAAACTTAGAAAATTACGCAGGAAAGGGGGGCGGGGTCATGTTGCCATGGCTCTCTTGTCTGTCTGCCTTTCAAATTCTGTGCATTGCAATACAAGTGGGCGGAGCTACAATTCAGCACAGACCTCATGACGTTGCGCACATGTAACATGAAAGCAAGACAAGAAGGGGAGTGTGTGTGTTTTCTCCTCGGATTTAGACAATTTACAGAAATTACACTTTTGACATAAAAACGGCGGAAAATTGCCATCCATGACACACACACACACACACGCACGCACACGCACGCACGCACACGCACGCACACGCACGCACACATTCCCATACACTCACCTGCTCAATACATGTCAGAATCATCAAGCCATCCCTATAAAACATTTTCCAGCAAAATTCTAATTATTTAATGTTACTTGCAATGCAAGACCACAAGGTGGCACCGTTTCCAAACAAACTCGCTCCTAACTGTTCTTCCCTACACCTGACACTGCCTCCTACTAAACATCAGCGTACAAACAGCATCAGAATATGTGAAGGTCTAGTGCAGTATATCTAACACACACTGCAATAATCAACATATCAGGGTCTAGAGCTCTATATTGAGATTATATAAAAGATTTAAATGTAGTAGATGTCATTATTAATCTCTTGTGAAATTTAATAGCTTAAATACACACACAGATGCTGTCTGTCCCTGACTCATGGATTAGTGTTGTGGCTCGTCCTAAATCACAATCTAAGATTAAGGATTTAGTAAAAAGCTTATCCTAGATGAGTACAAATACGTAAAGTCACCCTCCTACACAAAATGCCATGGACAACCTTTGATCAAAATATATTCAGAAAGAATGATTTTACTTTAATTGACTAACTCCGAGTCAACAACGGAGGCACACAATAAGAACACAATGCATAGAAATGTACAATAAATATCAATTACTCAGCAAGGGTGATGTGGATGCCGCTGAGTATTTCTAATAAAGAATGTCAATTCAGCGATTCCACCACGCCAGAGGCAAATTATTGATTTTGTATATACTACAAAAGTTTTTTTTATATATATTTTGCAAAAGTAAAGCAAACTAAAACACGCATTTCATAAATTATTTTTATGTTTTTAATTGGTTCAGGAATTGTCTTGCATTTGGCAGATGGATAACTAACCGTACAGAAATATGTTTTTCACACCGACGCCATAGTCCATGTGCAAGGTGACAGAAATCCCGGCCATTCATTGTAGTTTGGCTGGCTCTTAGGAGTTTGTCAGCTAGCTCACGGATTTAAATAAGCATTTCTAGACTTTGCGAGTCAGAGAATTTTAATCGATTGTTGGACAAATTTCTCCAGACTTGCTTTAAAATGGCTTTAAAAATAAATTTCAGATTTTTTTGGCTCTAGTAAAAATTCTGGACTGCCTGTGATAGCAAACTTTGATGTCTCTTAAGAAAAGAACAAGAGCAGTAGCTAGCAACAGTAAGCTCTGCTTAGTCTTTTCGCACAAAGGAAAAATTACACTTAAACATTTGTTGAGCTCATCTTCTTAACTTTTATTTTGTATTTCTGTTTAAAACATTGCTTACTCTAAACAGCACATGGAAACCTTTAAGTGGGGCAACACGTGATGTAGTGGTTAGCACATCCGCCTCACAACAAGAAGGCCTGGGTTCGATTCCCAGCCTGGGTGTTTCTGTGTGGAGTTTGCATGTTCTCCCCGTGCTTGCGTGGGTTTCCTCCGGGAACTCTGGTTTCCTCCCACTGTCCAAAAATATGCGCAGTAGGCTAAATGGCTGTTCCAAATCGCCCCTAGATGTGTGTGTCTGTGTGAGTGTTGGCCCTGCGATGGCCCGGCAAGCTGTCCAGGGTGTACCCCGCCCTTGCCCAGAGTTGGCTGAGATGGGAACCAGCCTCCCCGTGACCTTAATTAGGATTAGGCATTTCAGAAAATTAATGAATGAAACATTTAAGTGTGAAAACAACAATAATTAGTTTGGAATTTGTAACAGTTTGTTGACATTGACATGTTTTGGGGTGGTACAGTGGTGTAGTGGTTAGCACAGCTGCCTCGCAGCAAAAATGACTTGGGTTCGAGTCCCAGGTTCGGGTGATTTCGTGTGGAGTTTGCATGCTCTCCCTGTGCTTGCATGGGTTTCCTCCGGGTACATTGATTTGAGTACTGCGTTGTACTGATCGCATTGTACTGATCATAATAATAATTATTAATACAGAAGACAAACTAATGCTCACTTTAACATATTACACGGAACCTAAACCTGTGTACTCTGTCGCCTGGCAAGATGGGGTTGTTTTAATGCTTTATGTCAGACAATCTGCCCTTGTATAGATCATATATTACAATATCAATTTAAATCTGCATCATCTACCATATAAGCTGAGTCTATAATCTGTGCTGGACATTATTACAGCAGCTCACTGCATGTCACTGGTGGAGCAGTATATGTATATGCAAATGCTAGGTAAATATAAATCATATACAAGCTGGGTAAAATAGTAGGAGAAACATCATGTTTCACGTAAGGGTGGAATTAGGAAGAGTAAAGTGGAAGACTTTTTAAATTGTGGAGGAATATATAGATGTAAATATAGTCTGATGGTGTGTGTGTGTGTGTGTGTGTGTGTGTGTGTGTAAATGTGTGTGTGGGATTG
>JAQNCB010000007.1:15116550-15128384 GCA_030068295.1 Euristhmus nudiceps | reverse complement strand
AAAAAATAATTATGATATTGCAAAATTTGGCAAATGAGTGTTAAATAAAAACAAATAAAATTGAGCACCAGAATTTAAGTCAACTGGGGAGTGCTGCCAATTTCATGTTTCTGTAAAAATGCATAAAAGATATTTACTTTACTGAGGTACATCACATTGGACTATAAACTAAATAAATTTCCCCAAAAAATGTGACTTATAGTCCAGTGCGACTTATATAAGGTTTTTTCCTCTTTATCATGCATTTTTGACTGATGCGACTTATACTCTGGTGCGACTTATAGTCCAGAAAATACAATAAATGTCACTTCGACCAGATTCCCAACCCTGGTCCTGGAGATCCTCCTCTCCTACAAATTTTAATGCTTACCCCCATCACAGACACTTCAAGTCATGAAGAGCTGTGAATAAGCTAATTACATTCAAATCAGGTGTGCTGGGAACAAGAAAACAATAAAATGTGACCCATGACAGCAAAGTGGGCATTAGGTTGGAAATGATTGAATACTTTGAAATTTAACCACGCATGGTTCAAAGGATGAGAATTTCTGGTAGGTTTTGGTTAGTAACTCCAAAACTAGCAACATACACCATATGTTAAAACCTGACTTTGACTACTGGTGTCGGCAGGTCTGCTGTTGCAGTACTACTATTTATACACTACATAACTTTAAAACTACCGTATACATTTGAGCTAAATCATGAAACATTTCAATGTTTATCCAAATTATTACATTTGAGCATAACATTCACGTTTCAGATTGACCTAATTGAAATATAATCTTCATGCCTGGTGTGGACAGAAGTGGATACAGCAGTGTTCAAAATAATAGCAGTCCAATGTGACTGATCAGATTAATCCAAGATTTTAGCATCATTTTTATTGCTACACGGCAAACAATTTACCAGTAGATGCAGTAGATTGTCAGAAAACCAACAAGACCTAGCATTCATGATGTGCATGCTCTTACGGCTGTGCAATTGGGAAATTAGTTGAAAGGGGTTGTTCAAAAAAAGAAAAAATAGCAGTGTCCACTGTCGACTTTACAATCTCAAAACTATTTTGTACAATTTTTTTTGTTTCAAGGATTTAGCAATCCTGTGAATCACTAACCTAATATTTAGTTGTATGAACACAGTTTTTATAACTGCTTCACGTCTGTGTGACATGGAGTCAACAAACTTGTGGCACCTTTCAGCTGCTATTCCACTCCAAGATTCACTACCAACATTCCACAATGGACCGGTTGCGCATTTCGTGGCGTGCACGGCATTGTGGAATCTCGGCTACCAAAGTCTCCACTGATTCCAGTGAAATGGCTGAAGTCAACAGGCAGGTTAGTGACAGTACAACTTTAGAGGACTTTCAAAGGTGGAAAGTTGGCGACCTAAAGGCATTCTGTAAACGTCGTGGGCTTCCCACTAACGCCAAACATAAGGTAGAATTAGTGGCACTTGCATATGCAGCTAATATACAGAAATTACCGTGCATTCTGACCAAAGAAGAAGAAGCCAACGCCATCAAACATTACTGTGGGACTGTGGGACCGAACCTAAAAAAATTCCCGGCCCCATTTCTCTTACTCACGGCTAGCACAGGAAAAGTCGAGGCATTGACATGCATGTGTGTGGACATAAATGATTATTTATTGGAAAAAGAACAGGGATCACCAATGAACCGTATAGTAGAAACGAACCGGAACGACTACAAGGAAGGTAAGATTTCCAGGCTCATGCCCGAGCTGGTTTAAAATTGTACAACTTTCATAATGGCCTATTGATGTCCGTTATATTAGCGTTAATCTAATTAAATGAACCGGTAACGTTATTAAATCTTCGTTTCTATTTCACGAGTGTTTTTAGAGGGTGCGTAACAAATGCTACGTTAGACTTAAGGGATGTGGAGTGGTGAAAACTTTTTAAGACTTCTGTAATTATTTTGTTTACTTTTTAATTTATTAAACGTGACTTAAAATCTGTATTATATATTCACGGTGTGTGTGTGTGTGTGAGAGACAGAGAGAGACAGAGGGACAGAGAGAGACAGAGTGTGTTTGTGTGTGTCTGTGTGAGAGACAGAGAGAGGGACTGTGTGTGTGTGTGTGTGTGTCTGTAATCATCAGTGGCTATACTCGAGTCTTAAGAATACGAGCCTTTACCAAGCTTACCTTAGCTTATAAATATTTAAAAAGCTATAGAAGCCTAGAGTATTTGTAAAAAATACTCTACAGCCGACTACAGCACAATGTGCACCTGGCATCGTATTTCCACCGGTAGATTTAAGGCTTAGCGCCATTCACGGGCATAGCCCTCAAAGAGTCAATATGGTAGACGTGACCTCAGACCGAGGCGTTTTCGCGCATGCGCACTTGAAATGCGCAACCGTTCCATTCATTTACATTTCTTGGTTTTTGCTTCAGAAACATTTTTGACGTCACCCTACTACAAGTTCTCGATTGGATGAAGGTCCAGGGCTTGGGCTGGCCACTCCATAACATTCATTTTGTTGGTTTGGAACAAAGATTTTGCACGTTTACTAGTGTGTTTGGGGGTTATTGTTTTTGTGAAACCCCTATTTCATGACCTCTTCAAATATTTTGACATAGGCAAACAGATCCATCATCCCTAGTATGCGATAAATAGGCCCAACACCATAGTAGGAGACACATGCTCATATCATGATGCTTGCACCACCATGCTACACTGTCTTCACTGTGTACTGTGGCTTGAATTCAGAGTTTAGGGGTCGTCTCACAAACTGTCTGCGGCCCTTGGACCCAAAAAGAACAATTTTGCTCTCATCTTTCCAAAAAATGTTCCTCCATTTCTCTTTAGGCCAGTTGATGTGTTCTTTTGGCAAATTGTAACCTCCCCTCCACATGCCTTTTTTTAACAGAGGGACTTTGCGGGGGATACTTGTAAATAGATTAGCTTCACACAGATGTCTTCTAACCGTCACAGTACTTACAGGTAACTCCAGACTGTCTTTGATCATCCTGGAGCTGATCATTGGCTGAGCCTCTGCTTATTCTTCGAGCCATTTTGATGGTTGTCTTCCGTTTTCTGCCACGTGTCTCTGCTTTCGCTCTCCATTTTAAGGCATTGGAAATCATTTTAGATTAACAGCCTACAACTTTTACACCCCTTTATAAGTTTTCCCCTCTCCAATCAACTTTTTAATAAAAATACGCTGTTCCTCTGAAGGACCCATTTTCCTCAGGCTTTCAAAGAGAAATGCATGTTCAACAAGTTCTGGCTTTATCCCTAAATAGGAGCCACCTGATTCACACCTGTATTTTCACAAAATTGATGACCTCACTGATTGAATGCCACTCTACTATTTTTTGAACAACCCCTTTCACCTAATTTCCTAATGCACAGCATTAAGGGCATGCATATCATGAAAGCTGGGTCTTGTTGGTTTTCTGAGAACCTACTGCACCCATTGCTAAATTGTTTGCTGTCATGGCACTGCTGATAGGTGTTTCCTATTATTTTCTCAGCCTTGTGTGCCTCCGGGCTGGTTCTTTTATTTTGAAGTGTGTTCTTTGTCTTTCAGTTCCGGTTTGGCAGCGTTTCCGGGTTGGCTCATCAGCCGCGCCGCGCATCAGTATGGACAGCTGTGCTCATTTTAACTGTCTATTTAGACGCTGTTTTTTTTTTTTTTTTTTATCAACATGTCTGCTTACATCTGCGTCATTGACTCAGTTCTTCAAAGACATTCTGCCTGTAAATGTGTGCTGTTTGCGTTTGCTCCGCACCTTGGTGAGAGGACATGTTTATTTTGTTTTGGTTACTGTGATCGTGTTTACTTCTCGCTAGAGCAGTTTTGTTTGTTTATCTTTTGGTTTTCTTTTTCCCTTGTGTTCCTGTGTTGATCTGGATTGGATCTAATAAACTTCTTTGTTTTGGAGTCATGCGGTTGGGTTCTGGTCTGTCCTACACTAATGTTACAGTACGTGTTGACCAGAAAATGGACACAGCCGACTCAAGTCTGCACCCACAGTCGCCCGGGGCTCAGATCGACCTTCGTGATGGAGATCACAGACCAGCAGTGCTCCTCGGCCGCCATGAAGTCACCATGCTCACCCATCGGGTGGAAAGCACATGCGCTCAGTTTAGGGACCCCAGTACGGCGCCCAACCAACCATCACCTTTGCCAGCTGCCTCCCCGATGGTGATGGTCTCCTCGGTGGTCCCGGAATCCACTCCATGTCTGGTTCCCCCGGAAAGATTCGAGGGCGAGTCCCATCTCTGCCAAGCCGTTCCTGGTCCAGTGCGAACTACATTTCCGCATGACCCTGGTGGCTTACCCCATACTGCAGTCTCGAGTGGCCTTCATAACCTCCCACCTAACGGGCTGGGTGGCAGCCTGGGCCATGTTGGAGTGGTCCCGGAACACGCTGGTTTGCTCATTGCCAGAGCACTTCATCGCTGAGCTGCGGAAGGTATTCACCCATTCCTGCCCCAGCCATGAGGCTGCTCGGGCACTGAAAAGGCTCTCCTAAGGTGCATGACCAGTCACGGATTACGCCATTCAGTTCCGGACCCTGGCTGGGGAGAGCCGGCCCTCATCAATGCTTTTTGGAAGGGCTGAAGGAGGAAGTCCAGGAACGGATGGGGCCACGGGCTCTACCAGCAAGCCTGGACGCCATCATGAACCTGACCATCGCCATCGACAGCTGGCTGCGGGACCGACGCGACAGGAGGTGGAGCACGGGTTCCCGCTCACCCCACCATAACAGCAGGGACCAGAAGATCAGGACTCCGCAGAGGGCTGCGGCTGTGCTGGGGGTTTAAGCGAGCCCCACTGAGAAACCCATGTGGATTGGCCGAGCAAGGATATCTCCGGATGAGCATCGGCGGTGCCTGCATCAGGGACTGTCCCTCTATTGTGGACAAGCTGGACACCGGGTCAACACCTGTCCTGTTGAGGACCAGGTGAGCGGTCAGGGGTTGGGTAGTCGCTTCAGCTTTCCAGGGGTTTCGGCGCGTCGCTTGACGGAGGTCGTTTGCCTCGTTCACGGTTCTCCCCATCGGTTCAGGGCATGAATTGAATCGGGGTGGATGAGAACCTGATGGTGGCAGGTACGCTGCAGGAACTTGGGGTGAACACCGAGCCCTTACCCTAGCCACTCCAGGCGTGCGTGCTTAATGGTTCTAAACTATTTTCCGTTACTCGAGTAACGAACCCATTACCCTGCGCATAGCTGATCACCAGGAGGACATTAAATTCAACATCGTCAATACGTCCTTGCCCTCACTCATGCTGGGGTACCCATAGCTCTGCCAGCACAGTCCAGTGATCGACTGGTCTTCAGGGGTGGTTATTAGGTGGGGGCCATCGTGTAAGGCTCGGTGTCTCACCCCAGTGACTAGGGCTGGCGACACGACAATGGCTGCTCCCATGCCCTATGCCGTGAAACCAGTGCCCAGGGAAGATACAGCGGACTTGGTGGGGGTTCCTGAATATTACCATGATCTGACAGTGGTTTTCAGTAAACTCAGGGCTACCTCTCTCCCTCAGCGCCAACCTTTCGATTGTGCCATTGAGTTGCGTCCCGGGGCTGAACTACCTAAGGGGTGACTGTATTTCATCTCCAGCCCAGAGAGGCTATGGACGAGTATATACAGGACTCTTTGAAAGCTGGACTTACCCGCCCCTCATCTTCCCCTTTGGGCACAGGGTTTTTCCTTGATGGCCAAAAAGGACGGCACCCCACATCCTTGCAGAGACTACGCACTGCTTAACAGCATAACCCTAAAGAACCGTTACCCCTACCACTTATGACGTCAGCCTTTGAACAGTTACAATCTGCTATGATTTTTACCAAACTGGACCTACGAAAGGCCTACCATCTGGTTGGTATCCAGGGGGGGACGAGTGGAAGACAGGGTTTAACACTCCGTTGGGGTATTATGAATACATCGTCATGCCGTTCGGTCTGGCTAATGCTCCCGGGGTGTTTCAAAACATGGTTAATGAGGTGCCGCGGGAATTTCTGGACCATTTTGTTTTATTTTGACAATATCCTGATCTTTTCCACAGATCTCATGAGCCACCAGAGCCACATCCACCAAGTCCTGTCATGCTTACTTCAGTATCACCTGTATATTAAGGTAGAGAAATGTGTCTTACATGCTGAGTCCATATCGTTCATGGGCTTCCTCATAGCCCCTGGATTGGTACAGATGGACCTGGCTAAAGTAAAAGCAGTTGCAGAGTGGCCCGTTCCGGGTAACTGTAAGAACTTGCAGCAATTCCTTGGGTTTGCCAACTTCTACCGTCGATTTATCCAGAATTACAGTACCATCTCCGCACCTCTGCATACACCACCACCTTCCAAGTCTGTCTTTCAGTGGATGTCGGCAGCTCAGGAGGCATTCGACCGGCTCCCATCCTCACGGCCCCCATCCTTACGGTTCTAGATCCGTCTAGAAAATTCGTAGTCGAGGTGGACGCTTCCAATGTGGGAGTCAGGGTTGTCCTGTCTCAGAACTCCGAGCGAGATGGCAAGATGAACCCATGCACCTTTCTGTCCAAGAAGTTATCCCGGGCGGAAAAAAACTATGATGTGGGCAACCGGGAGCTTCTGGCAGTGAAGGTGTCACTGGAGGAGTGGCGGCATTGGCTGGAGGGGGTGCAGCATCCGTTTGTGGTCTGGACAGACCACAAAAACTTACAATACATCCGTCAGGCAAGAGTTTAAAATTCCCGCCAGGCACGTTGGTCTCTGTTTTTTAACAGGCTTCAATTCTCTTTGTCTTACATGCCGGGGTCCAAGAATACCAAGCTGGATGCTCTGTCTCGTATGTTTGATCCCGAACCTAAGGCCAAGGAACCCGATCCGATGCTTCCATGACACTGTGTGGTTGGAGCCGTGTCCTGGCCCATAGAAGTTGAGGTAAGGTGTGCAAATAATGTGAACCCACCTCCTGATGGCGGCCCGGCTAACCGCCTGTACGTGCCGGCTGAGCTAAGGTCGTGGGTCATTCATTGGGCTCACACTTCCCACCTCACCTGCCATCCGGGTGCCACTCGGACCCTGTTTTTTATTAAGCAGCGGTTCTGGTGGCCTGCCATGTTCCGGGATGTAAAAGAATATGTGGAGGCTTGTCCGGTGTGCACTAGGAGCAAGTCTATCTCCTAAGCGCCGGCAGGGCTCCGATACCCTCTCCCTGTTCCCAGCCGCCCTTGGTCGAACATCGCCCTGGATTTTGTCACGGGCTTGCCGGTGTCCAGGGGAAACATTGCAGTCCTTACCGTGGTCGACAGGTTCTCGAAAATGGTGCATTTCATCGGCCTGCCCAAGCTGCCTTTGGCAAAGGAGACAGCTGAGATCATGGTCGACCAGGTATTTAGGCTGCATGGTTTCCCCACTGACATTGTCTCTGATCGTGGTCCCCAGTTTGTGTCCAGGTTCTGGACGGAACTGTGCAGCCTCATCGGGGCATCTGTCAGTCTCTCATCAGGACACCACTCCGAGTTAAATGGACAGAGCACCTGAATCAGGTTCTGGGGACCTCCCTGCACTACATGGTGGCACAAAACCCGGCCTCATGGAGCACACTTCAGGATCTTCCATGGGTCGAGTTTGCATATAACACTCTGCCCTCGTCAGCCACAACCATCTCTCCCTTCCACTGTATGTATGGTTACCAGCCCAGGTGTTTCCAGAGACTGAGCGGGAAGTGGTGGTACCGTCAGCTTACGCCTTGGTCCGGCGCTGTCGGTGGGTGTGGGAGGCCACACAACGGATCCTGTCCCATACCACAAGGCGCATGAGACGAGTCGCGGATCGACATCGTAGGCCGGTTGTCAGGTACCGAGTTG
The DNA here is from genome assembly GCA_030068295.1 of Euristhmus nudiceps. Taxonomy (NCBI): domain Eukaryota; kingdom Metazoa; phylum Chordata; class Actinopteri; order Siluriformes; family Plotosidae; genus Euristhmus; species Euristhmus nudiceps. The sequence goes on along the minus strand of JAQNCB010000007.1, from coordinate 15,120,550 downwards.
GGAAGAAGGGCTGTCTGTCCACTCGAGACCTGGCCCTCCGAGGTACCTCGAAGAAGCTGGGGCCACGCTTCATAGGCCTGTATCCGGTGGAGAGGATCATCAACCCCGCTGCCGTCAGGCTCCAACTCCCGCGCTCCCTCCAAGTGCATCCCACGTTCCATGTGAGCAGGATCAAGCCGGCCAAGTCCAGCACACTGGTACCTGCAACCCGACCCCCATCACCCCCCCAGCTTATCGAGGGAGCTCCGGACTACACAGTAAGGAAGCTCCTGGCAGTTCACACCTGAGGGAGGGGCCGGAAATATCTAGAGGACTGGGAGGGGTATGGCCCAGAGGAACGGTCGCGGGTCCCCGGTCAGGACATCATGGACCCCTCCCTGATTCAAGCTTTCCACCGGACTCATCCGGAGATCCCTGGCCCATCTGGAGACGGTCCTTAAGGCGGGGGGTGGGTGGGTACTGTCATGGTGCTGCTGATTAGATAAGTGTTTTCTGTTATTTTCTCCTTTTTTTTCCTCAGTCTTGTGTACCTCCGGACTGGTTCTTTTATTGTGAAGTGTGTTCTTTGTCTTTCAGTTCCGGGTTGGCTCATAGCAGCGTCGTGCATCATTATGCTCATTTTAACTGTCTATTTAAACACTATTTTTACGTTTGTTTTTTGTCAACACATCTGTGTTGTTGACTCAGTTCTTCAAAGATATTCTGTCTACAAGTGTGTGCTGTTTGTGTTTGCTCCTCACCTCAGTGAGCATGCATGTTCATTTTATTTTGGTTACTGTGCTCTTGTTTACTTCTCACTAGAGCAGTTTTGTTTGTTTATCTTTTGGTTTTCTTTTTCCCTTTTCTAATAAACTTCTTTGTTTTGGAGTTGTGCGTTTGGGTCCTGGTCTGTCCTACACCAACGTTACAGTTTTCCATGTTGCAATAAAAAAAACTAAAACCTGGATTAATCTGGTCAGTCACATTGGACTGCTATTATTTTGAACACTACTGTATGTACACTTGCATCATGATGGCACTGACTTTTAGTTGAACAACCAAACTAAAATAATGCAATGGCATTTGTTTATTGGCATTATTGCGCTTTAAAACATAAAACAGAATATCAGCAAACAGGTGGTACATTCATTGGTCTGATCTGTTTGATAGAGAACAATCCAATGCGCTTTTATCACATGTTGCTTTAGTAGTGCAATGATGCAGCAACATTTTACAGAACATCTCAATACATTGTGGAGAACATAAAGGCGGCTTTGGATCATGACGGTTGAAGAAAATATGAGTTAAAGTCAGTGTGAAGCAATGGAAGGGGCATTACACAGAAAAACAAAGATCTAAGCAAAACAATAGAAACAGGCAGACCAAAGACTACAGCATTTAAGACTTGAATGCATTGAGTGAGAGAATGACTTTTACATGTTTTATGAACCTGTAAAACAACAACAACAACAACAACAATAATAATAATAAATTAATATTTTTTAAAAGCCAGGGCAATATTTAGTATAGTTTGATGTTTGTCGTTTATGTAAACAGTTTGCCAATAATAAACTGATCTTCCTACCTGTCATTTATCTTGCTTACTGGATTTTTAAAAATCAATAAACCAAGTGAACAGCAGTGTATCAAATCAGAGGTAAAAGGACAATCACTAGCAGCTAATGATTACATTATGCTGGGATCACACAAAACTAATTTAGCCCGATTTTATTATCAGGGTCAACAAACGGGCCTTGTTGTGTGACAACAAAATGAACAGCAACATGTCATCAAGAATGACTCAAACCCTGACAAAAAGTTAGCATGTCCGAATTTTATTGTTTACTATTGTATTGTTACTTATCCCACGTCTACAACGGGCTTCTTTAGAATCCTTCTGTAGCCATGCCTGACCAATTTTTTTTTTAATCCATGCCACATTAACAAAGATGTGAATGATGACTGGTCGGTACCAAAGTTGTAGTGTCACGTCTCCCGGCCGTCACAGCAATAAATTTTGATGAGAAGAAAAAACCCTTTTGTAGTCTGATCCTGGCATAAACCAAAAAACAAAACCGCTACCTGTACAGGTACTCAGTGAGCTCATCAAGACTCAGTGAGCTCATCATTACTTGATGAAATCTAGTGGTCAGGATATCCTTGATTTAATGCGAAAACATCCAAAACTTCAAGACATGCATTATGTACTATAACAAAATAACTTCTGTGTAAGTCACATTGGCAAAAAGGAAGACTTTTTTGTATTGTAAAAGTTTTACTTGAAAAGACACAGACACGAAAAACCCATCCCATATGCAGCCACAACACAATATTTATCCAAGTAACTCAAACAATCTGTTGCGGAAAAAAGAATTCCTAAGAGGCAAGCAGGGAAAGAACAGCCCTTACCTTCAACAACATGCAAGTTTTCCACCAATAAACAATAATTAGGATGATGCGAGTAAGTCTCAGGAAGTCAAATTAACACCATAAAGGACTGTTCAACGCAAAACAACAACAAAAAATAAACATACGTATATATTAATCTTTTCTCCTTTATCACCGTTTGTATATAAATATATTTAAATGTAATGTAGTAGAACATGCATCACCTAATTTGGAAAAAAAAAAACCAAACAAACAAAAAAAAAACAAACAAAAAAAACAAACAAACAAACAAACAAAAAAAAAAAAACAAGTGCCTTGAACATAAGGGAGAAGCAACAGGAATTATTGACAAGTATGACCACTGACTCCAATTTTTTCAAATTTATACATGTTTAACATTATAAAAAATACTTAAAGCACAGCATTGAGATATCAACTCGTGTTTGGCACACTAATACAATAAAGAATAAAAATTCCACCATGTAACAGGCAATAGAGTTTTGAAAGGAACAATTTTTTTTTTCCATTTAGAGACACATACACAAAATATTAACCGCACCCCACTCCATTTTCATCCACGTCCCACTTCCTCTTCAACTTCACTCAATGCCTCCTATTTCCCCTTTTCCATGCATTTCTTGGTCAATCCTAGACAAAAAGGTGAAGTGACATTGTGAGTAGGGATTATTTACCAACCAATCAAGTGTAATTTCATCTTCCAGGGTTTTTGCAATAATGATAATAATAAAAGTAATCTAAACTGTATGAATGAGGTTCATTTTTAAAAACAGTCAGACCAACGATTGTACAAGTCAATTTTGTTGCATTTTAACTTTATAAGATTTGGATTTACTAAATGCAGTAAGACAGACACAAAACATAAGAGACAAGGTTAGTTTTTGATCAAGTGTGTGTGTAGTTTTTATTCATATTAAAATGCTTTGGTTCAAAACAAACAAAAAATAAAATTGGTGTATTCTCCGATAATTAGACGCTGATTAGTTACATTGACCCTTTTCACATGCATAGTATTGTGTACTGAAGTACACCACTGACCTTTCCTGATTTAAAGACTGCTTTAAAGGTGTCCTGACACTTGCATGACTTTTTTTTTTATCACGACTTGTCACGACTCGAGTTGTGGCAAGTCATGCCACGAACCGGAAGGCTGAAAGCGACTAGTTCATGCACACGCATTTGCGCAACGACATTGCGCAATTCCCTTCCAGCGTGGTGATGTCAGGGGAGCTGAAGATAAAATCCGAACTATGTACCAATAAATGTTTGGTTTCGTTTTCGTGTCTCTTAATTGTATTGTACGGCTAAAAAGTAAAACAAGTGTTTTGAACTAATGCAATTTATTGAAATGCAAACAAAAAGCAAACACACACGCACACGTACGTGCACGCACAGACACTCTCTCACTCTCTCTCACACACACACACACACACACACACACACACACACACACACACACACACACGAACAGCGAATCGCGTTTACGTCACTGCACTGAGTTCACGAGTGCCCCGTACCATGACGACGAGTTTTCGACTCGGAGTTTGCGACCCAATCACGAGATTTGGTCGTGAACAGAATTTAGAACTTTTCGACTTTCTCAACACGACATGGC
>JAQNCB010000007.1:14923684-14935449 GCA_030068295.1 Euristhmus nudiceps | reverse complement strand
AAAAGACTTGCAGCTGTAATTGCAGCGAGAGGCGGTTCCACCAAGTATTGACACAGAGGGGCTGAATACTTTTGCACACCACATTTTTCAGTTTTTTTATTTGTAAAAAAATTTGAAAGTCATGTATAATTTTCCTTCTACTTCACAATTTTGTGCCGCTTTGTGTTGATCTTTCACATTAAATGGCAATAAAATACATTTATGCTTGTGGTCGGAATGTGAAAAATGTGGAAAAGCTCAAGGGGTATGAATACTTTTTCAAGCCACTGTATATAAGCCATTTCATAATTTCATTGCTCTCAAATTAAATATTTACATAAAAGAATGTTCCAGATTTCCAAAGTTAAAACGCATGGCTACAGAGGATATCTTTCTGGCTGCAGCATTATAATTCACAGTGGAACAGGAACTAAGGCTCCCAACCCTTTTCAAACATACCAGTGTTCCTGTGCACAAAAGAACGTAAGGACGTCCATGAACACAAGCTTTTCGAAGGTTAGAGTTGAGGAAATCAAGCATCCTGCACAGAACCCTGATCCCAAGCCCACTGAACACCTTTGGGTTGAAATGGCACGTAATAGGCCTCATCACCCAACATCACCAATGCTCTTGTGTGAATGAGCACAGGTTCTTCCCAGAGGAGTGGAGGATATTACAACAGTGAAGTGGGACTATGTCTGGGATGGGATGTTACCAAAACACAGAAAAGTGTTTCAGTAGGTTTCAGGTTCAGGAAATCAGGTTTCAATAAATTCAGTAAGCAACATCAACACACAGTCATGTTTTACATTTCCATCCAAGTTTCTTGGGGCACATTATGATGCAGTTTAACTTAGGATTAACAGCTATTGCATCATCATCACATACTGTATAACACACGCCCACCCTCTCGCTTAATATCTTCCTCCTACTGAATTCATGTCCTCTGAACAGGCAGCCCAGAATAATCTGGCAGATGCTACTTTAGAACTCGAGCCCAAACAAATGGAAAACTTGATTCTGACCAAACGGGTGCCGGTCTTCGACTCTGCCTTCTCCATTTTAATGAATCATAAATCTATTTAACCAATATGATGTGGGAATGCTTTTTACTTAGGATACTTTTAATTTCATTTAATTATTTTATTTCATTTGCCATCCACCTGAAAAATAATGCTGAGTCATAAACTAGGTTAATAAATAAATTCAAAAACAAACAAACAAAAAAGACCTAGAAGTGGATGAGGCAGTTTTCAATGTAAATAAAATAAAACGGTGCATACAATCCTGATGGTGTAATTTGTCCACCGGTAAAGATTTTGCTCTCATTGGCCTCATTCTGAAACCTTGGCCAAATTGAGACATGCATGAATATAAAGATTATTAAGATAACCTTATGCACCTGCTTGAAAAACTGGTGACTCCATCTAGGTGTTTTGGGGGTAAATTCACACACAAATGTCAATGTATGATCATTATTTCTACATGTTCATTCATTTCTTTTGTCTTTCCTGAAAAACGGTATTTAAAAAAAAAAAAAAAAAAAAATGAAGGCTGACTCTTATACCATTCATCCTGCAAAGGTGAAAAATATATTATGCCAAAATCTCCATGGTTACACAGCTGTGACACAAGGAGGAGCTGCCAGCTTTGTTGTGTGTGCATGCATGGCACGGTAATTAGATGCCATAACCCATATTTTAATGCAATCGAAATGCTAAAATCCAAATGGAAAATTAAATATGCCATAACAACACACCTGTAAGGACATAGTCCCAATACATACTGTCGAGAAACCAGAGTTCAGAGCCCAGCAGTTAGCACCCTTGAACCCAGATAATATAATACCTAGCTTCAAACATGTCACTGACATAGAGCTGCCACGCATGTATGGTGAATGATGGGTCAATTTAGATAAAACCAAAAACAAGCAAAAGAAAATATACAGAAACGTGATGAAAGCACATCACAGTGATTTTACACTATTAACCACCGTAGCATACCTGCTACATGAAGTGAGGGGTTAACAGCCTACAAGCACCCCCCCCCAAAAAAAAAAAAATCAACATTTTTGCCTCTGGAAAATTTTTTTTTCCACTAGAAACTAGAGGGTTAATTGAACTAATGGGGGGGGGGCGTATACGATATCACGATACAGTATACAGTGTTAACGTGCTATAAAATTATTGATGCTGTTTAAGAATGCTGGAGAAGAATTTTGTCTGTACCACCCACCAATTTTGTTTTTCTTCTTTTCCATTTTAAAGTGTTAGAGCTGAACTGCTGATCAAAAAATGCAAACAAAAAACTTTGGATTCTTGTTTTTGGTTCTTTCTAATTGGCTGGTTCTTGGGTTTGTTGTCTTGTTTCAATATATACCCACAAATGTGATTTTTTTTTTTTGTCCACTCACCCTGAATATATCTTGGTCATGTCTAGGATGAGCAATGGACACAGTACTGCGTACCATCAGCAGCACATCCAGAAGGCTGTAGAGTTTATACAGTACACTGCCTTCCTCTGGAGCATCATAGTCCTCCTCATCCTCAGCACTTGTTAGCAGTTCCTCTGTCAGCAGCCCTGCCATATATACATACACACACACACCCGCCCTAAGTGTCAGACTATCATACCATATAACCCCTACTCTGTTAACTCCAGGTATTAGAGAACACCGGTACTGTTATTGATTCTCACTGATTATCAGTTGACAGAATGTCAATTTTAATGAGAACATAAATGTCAATCACAATTATATGCTAATGGAATTCCATTTTTCTCACCAGTATGACATGATGAAGCTCTCAAAAAAAAAAAACAGTTGGTGCACACTGGCTACACAGCCTACAGAAATGAAGACTAAATATACGAAAGAATGAATGAAAGGCGGCACAGTGGCATAGTGATTAGCACACTCGCCTCACAGCAAGACCTGATCTCAGGCATGTCTGTGTGGAGTTTGGTCTGTTCTCCCGGTGCTCTGGTTTCCTCCCACAGTCCAAAAACATACACAGTAGGCCAATTCAAAATTGCCCGTAGGTCCGAATGTGAACGGCTGTATGCATTTTGGCCCTGCCATGGGCAGCAAACTATGCAGGGTGTACCTTGCCTTCACCCAGAGTTGGCTGAGAAGGGCACCTCGCCCCACGACTCAAGGTAAGATTAAGCAGCTTAGAATAAGTGAACGAAGTAAGGGTGAATGAAACAATACTAACTTTTTCTTTGCGTTGTTGGCTGAGGGGCGGCAGGAACGGTAGCTTTATTCTGCAGCCCTTCTCTGTGTTCCAAGTCCAGGAACGAGGACACACTAGGTTTGACCAGTGATACAGGGTAATTGCTGGGTTTGGGTTCTGGTGGTCGACAGTCTGCAGACGGTACGTTTGGAGGTTCTTGGCTTTTAGCGGCTGTGGATTTCAGCATTGCATTTTGCATTCGAAGAATATGCCCAAGTTGGTCACAATCTGCCGAGACTTTGGCTCTTTTGCCTCCTTTCTTAGCTCGTCTAGCGGAGCCACTGGGACTCGCGAGCACATTCACGTCACTCACTGGGTCAGTGATGTTCTCTGGAACTGCTGGGGTCTCCTGGCTCTTTTCACCTGCTATGCTGTTGACTGGACAGCCTGGATCATCGATGATAAGCCGTTCCTCATCAGAGTCAACGTTTCCAGAGGAATGCCTCGTTCGCTTGGCTGGTAAGCCTTCGTCTGAAGTTGAGCTCATTTGGTCTTCTTCAGACTGAGAATCTAAAGTAGTCTCGACACGCTCATCCACCAAGCTGTCCGTAATCCTCGCCCTGGACACTTCTTCGTGCGCCTCGTCCCTTTCTGGTGCAGAAAGTGCCGATACACCTTTAGGTGGAGAAACCTCTTCAGGTAAAGTGCATGAGGTTCTTTCTTTATCTAACTCGACTTTAGTTTTTGGGAGTTGCACTGTTTCATTCTTAGAAAGTGCATGATTTTTCGTATCATTCTTTTTTGGTTGACCAGATCCCCCAAACGACTCCAATTCAGTAAAATCTACTTCAAAGTCCATAGCAGTGCTGTCTAATAAAACAACTGGTCTACTGCTTGTTTCCTAAACAACATAAACAACAAAAGCCACAAGAGAGAAAAAAAACAAAACAAAAAAAAAAACAAAAACAAATTAAAATGTTAGATCATCATGCTTACTGGTTCATAAACAATGGCTGAGAGCTGAAGTGAGCACTTACATCTGTGGCGAAGTCAGTACTGTTGCAGTACTCAGACATGAGGAAAAACACAGGGTTTGACACACCTGTCTTCTTATACGCCAGCTTTACGCTCTCCTCGTGAAACAGGTGGTTCCTCTCTCTCTGGGTCATGTCTGTTTTCAGCAGTGGGGGGTCGATGTACACGGTCTTACTCCGAGTGCTCCCTGTACAACAGTCATCCTACATATTAGCTCCATTCAACAGCCAGGCCCCATTTATGGCGTGTACTCAAACATTCAGGTCGTCTTTATCTCTTAGCAACGCACATGAACCAAAAAAGATGTTGTCGTGTGAAGCACAGTAAATTCATACATTCATTTTCTAAGTCACATAATCCTAATTAGGGTCGCGGGGAGGCTGGCGCCCATCTCACCCGACTCTGGGTGAGGGCGGGGTACACCCTGGACAGCTCGCCAGGCCGTCGCATGGACGACACCCACGCAACACACTCACACCTAGGGGCGATTTGGAACAGCCAATTAGCCTACTGTGCATGTTTTTGGACAGTGGGAGAAAACCGGAGTACCTGGAGGAAACCCACGCAAGCACGGAGAGAACATGCAAACTCCACACAGAAATGGCCAGGCCTTGCACATTAAATTTAAATGGTAAGCTGATTTTGAATCAAATGAAGGCTGATGGGAAACTTCTTACCTTTTGCAGGGTTCACTTTCACATAGACTGGCAGTTCCCATGCCTCGGTAAACCCAACACTGTTGTTTAGTAGCTGAAGGAAGGCCTCTTTTGCTAGACATACATGCGGCTCATATACAGCACTCAGCTTCTCTGCATTTGTGTCACTGCTGATAGGCTGCAAATAAAAGATAGAACAGCACCCTCTAGTGGTCTTTTCACCAAAACATCTGAATCCATCCACTGACTACTAGCCATCTCTTTTTGATTAATACACTTATCGAATAGCAGGGATCATCGTTCAGTTTGCATTTGACAAAACACATGAAGCAGTCATGTTGCTTTATGCTGAAGAGGATATGGCCTTGAAATGGGGGTTTCAACAAGACAATGACCCCAAACATACTAGTAAACGAGCAAAATCTTGATTCCTAACCAACAAAATTGATGTTATGGAGTGGCCAGCGCAAGCCCCGGACCTTAATCCAATCGAGAACTTGTGGGGTGACATCAAAAATGTTTCTGAAGCAAAACCAAGAAATGTAAATGAATTGTGGAATGTTGGTAAAGAATCTTGGAGCGGAATAACAGCTGAAAGGTGCCACAAGTTGGTTGACTCCATGCCACACAGATGGGAAGCAGTTGTAAAAACTGTGGTCATAAAGCTAAATATTAGTTTAGTTATTCACAGGATTGCTAAAACCTAGAAACAAAAAAGTTTGTACAAAATAGTTTTGAGTTTGTAAGGTCAACGGCGGACACTGCTATTTTTTTAACACACCCATTTCAACTAATTGCCCAATTGCACAGTCTTAAGAGCATGCATATCATGAATGCTGGGTCTTGTGGGTTTTCTGAGAATCTACTGCACCGACTGGTAAATTGTTTGCCATGTAGCAAATAAATAAATAAATAAAAATAAATAAATAAAATAGTAAAAACCTGGATTAATCTGGTTAGTCACATTGGACTGCTATTATTTTTAACACTACTCTAAATGTTGACTGGTAATTATATTTACACAAACCAAACTTTACTTCTTGTCTTGTTCTCTTAGCAGATGTTTTTACAGGGCAGGTTGCCAGGCCTTTCCCCCTCACCGCACCTAGCATTCCCAATTGGTATTACATCCAAGTACTGACCAGGCCCTGGACCCGCTTAGCTTCTGAGATCAGACAGAGTCGGGTGTTCAGAGGGTGACTGAAGGGTGATTTGTTAATACTGAGTGAAAATAGTGACCTCATCAAACCATCAAAATAATATTACCGCTGTATAACATGCACAGTAGGCTAATTGGCTCTTTCAGAATCACCTATGTGTAAGTGTGAATGGTTGTGTGTAGGCTCTGTGATAACCTGGCGAGCTCTTCAGGGTGTACCCCGCCCTTGCCCAAAGTCGGCTGTGATAGACACCAATCTCCCCTGACCCTAATTAGGCTCAAGTAACCAAAGCCTGGGTTTGAAGAATGACCCTGGAGCTCGAAATTACAATGCTACTCACTGCACCCCTGTACACCACGCTCAAGCAGGTTCCTTTTATAAGAGTTAGAGAGTCCTCACTTACTGTGTGGGAACGAGATGCCTTTTTAACTGGAGGGTTCACCGCTGAAACAGACACGTCATCAACTGCAAGCTGTGTATTCCCAGGCAACACTTGTTTTTCTACCATTTCTATAGTGCCCTAAAGAGGAAGTGCAGGAGTTCAAATGAGATGCTTTCAAATTAGTGTTAGGTCATATGTGTGGATATCGAAACATCTTTTAAAAACTAAATTAAGAATATTAAAATAATAATAATAATATGAAATAAAAGGGCTGGAGCCATATGAATTTTACCAATATCTTTCATAAATTATTCTTCATGTAAAATTACACAAAACAGATTTTAACACAATGCTAATATATACTGCCCGGAAAAAAAAAAAAGCTCACACACTGATATTTTCATGGAGAGCATTTAGCCTTGATCACAGCATGTAATGTCCACGGCATCGCTGCTGAAGTTGGTCCGGTCGAGGCTCAGCAACATTAATGTGGCAATAAAATGAGGTCAGTTGACCGGAATGTACTGAATGAGCAGGTTATCACATCAACGCACTTTTATTCCCTGATGGCACGGATATAGAATGGGGATTCAAATAATGAAGGCGTGGTTCAGGGAGTATGAGGAACCATTCTCACACATGTATTGGCCCCCCAGAGACCTGATCTTAACCCTATTGAAAGTTTTCGGGATGTGCTGGAGAAGACTTTATAGAGTGGTTCAATTATTCCCTCGTCGACTCAAGACGTTGGTGAGAAACGAACCCAACGCTGGATGGAAACAGCTTTTATATTGCTTAAGTTTGATGAAACAATGGTGTGACTGTTACATAGTACAAACAAGGCTAAAGCCTGGCCTTGTACATCTGGCAGTTAATGATATTTTTGTCATTTCACTCTCCCACCCCAGCATCAGATAACATTATAATAAATTATAAAAGGCATCGTACCTTTGCAAGCAGCTGTTTCTCAAAACTGAATGAAATGTCCGAGACAAATTTCCCTCCTGTTAGACTGGTGGTTTCCTGAATGCTGTAGACTTGTGGGTAGATCCTCATGTGGTCCAAGCAATGTTTAAAATACTCCTGTGAAGCCAAAGTGAAAATCAAAGAGAAGAAAAAAAAACCTTTTACATACATCTCTAAATGACTGAGACGTGAAGTAAAGACAAGAGACAGCGCTTCAGGGCATGCTGAACTTGCATTCTAAGGAATAGTGCTGTACCGCTGTATAGCGAGGAGCTCCCACGGGCAAAAAGTTATAATCATCAGCACACACTTTAGAGACATGCTGCAGGTACTTCATAAACTCCACCACCTCGGTCTTCAACTTCGTTAGTAACCTCTGATGAAAAGAACAGAATAAAGTTGAAAGAATGTTCCACATTATTAAGTCTTCATCAAAGTTCTGTTTAAAGCAGGATGACGCTGGCACCGAGTTTACCTGAGGAGCCCTGCCCAGCTTGTTGTTCTGGATGGAGTACAAGCACATCCCTCTTTCTTTGCGGATGAGAGAGGAGAAGCAGGGGTAGGGTACTTTGGGTGAAGGGAAGCCGTCCCGTTCTGCAGTGTCAGCGACGCTCTTCTGACATTCAGGAGCAGTTTCTTTGTGGTCTGGTGTTCCTTGGCTGTGGCTGATGTTGCTCTGTGGCATGGCTTTGTTACTTTTGGCAGGAATGGATTGTGAGGAGTGAGCAGCTGGATTTACTTTAGTGTCTTCTTTCACATCATCCTTTTCATCGGGGCTTTAAAGGTAAAGAGTTGCATGATGAACGTATACATAAAGTAGAATAACATCCATAAATCTGATTTAATTACAATAAAAACAATAACAGAGCCTTCTATTACCGGCATACTTGTATAAAATGTACACAGATATGTTTATTTTATATATAAACAAAAATATAATACTAAAGTAAGAAATTAAGTAATGGAAACAACTGGAAGCAACACATTACTATTATTATTATATAAATTCGGTAAGGGTAAAGCCTGTTGGGCTTTTACACCTGAGCCCAGTGGCTCATCAGAGGTGGTCCACTTATCCGCGGTTTCTGTAGCGTGAAGCGACTAAGAGTTCAACTCATCCTGGATGGGACGCTAGTCCATCGCAGGTTACCTTCCCAGTATTCTTACTGGTACGCATTTATACTGCTGGGTGAACAGAGGCATACTTGTGGTTAAGATCTTACCCAGGGGTCTTAGCAAGGTGGGGGTCTCACTGAGATTCAAATCCACGACCTCCTGATCATGAGCCCAGCACTCTAACCGCTACGCCACCGGCTCCATATGAATTAGGGATCATCACCAAATGATGAACTTGACCATTAATAAAGTGTAATGTTATTAACGTATGAAGTCCCCCCTGTCCCCGTCCCCCCCAGTATTTTTTACATTATAGAACACCATCCCATATTTGTAGCCTTTTATAGTGACGTTCCGCATAATGAAACACAAGTTTAATCCTATCATCACTTGATTGCATGAGCTGTAAAGAGCTGTTTGTATAAAGAGCAGTTTCTTTTTTACAATTGCGTCGGCTTACTAATCGTTTGAGTTGTCTGAGGTGCAAACATAGAAGCTAAAACAGACTGTTCCGGTTTTAAGGCCTGGAATACTGAGACACCTCTAATAGATGAATCTGGAAGGAGACACTAGCGTGAAAGCTAGTGTAAATGTTTAAGGACAGGGGTAACATGCTTACGGGAAATGCCATTCATCACATTTGGTTACTGACTTCTTGTCATATTCATTAACATTTTATATTTTAGGCATTAAGAAGACGCCCTTACCCACAGTGACTTGCACTTTCTCTCATTTATGCAACTGAGCAGTTGAGGGTTAAGGGCCTTACTCAAGAAGTCAATAGTGGCAGTTTGGTGGTACCGGGGCTTGAACCACAACCTTCTGATCAGCAAGCAAGCGCTTTAACTGAGGCTGCATACCCAGGCCTTCCGAGCAAAACACTATTGCACTAATCAATCAGCGGGTTTAACAAATGACTGATAGCTTCCACTGAAGTAGAGAAAGGTGTGGCACAGACTGGCTTTGGGTGGATAAAATCTGTCCTGGTGACATGATACAACGCTTATGTCATGGCTGAAGAAACCAATCAGAGTCCGAATCACATCGGCACGATCTAATCGGTAATGAACATTGTCCACTTTGCAAACTCGGCATAATGCTTAAATCAAAAATGGTGAAAACATCGGTCACAAGCATCGATTCGGAAATCCTAGGAATTCAGCAAATCGTCATCTCCAAGAATATGAGGAAAGCTACACAAGATGGCCTTGACATTTTTCAAGGTGATAAAGCATTTTAAAAAGGATGCCATGACAGAGCACATGTGACCAATTCCATGCTTTAAAAAAGGGGAAATACACAAAAACAAACAAAAAAATATATATATGAATTTTGTTTTTTTTTTCTAATGTTCCCGTGTGGTTTGCACTAATCCAGCCACGCTGAGTATCAGTAAATTGCCCTCCTCAACTTTCAGCACTTAACTGTTAGTTATTCTGTATCATCAGCATATCAATGAAATGGCAATGTGCTATCTGAAAACACTTTCCAAAGCAGTAGCATGTGAATTATTAACAATGAAGGAGCAACATTAAAACCCTGAGGAACACCCTGGAGGGAAAGCTAGAACCAGAGCACAAGACCAGGGATGTACACAAGATCAAAGCTGGTGTAGAACACTGCGTGTGATAATGTAAACACACATTTTGAACAGGGGGAAATCATCAGTGTAAAACTGTTTATAGTGCAAGGCTGCTTTATTCTGTGAAAATGTGCCATTTAGAATGGCTTACACTATAATACATGTCTACAACACACCTGAGCAAACAGAAGCTGGTAGAGAGACTGCTCAGTCGTGGAAGGATGTGAGGATCAATATGGGCCACAATCATTATATACATATATTCCTGGACACATACAAAGTGAAACGTTTCCTTTTACCTCTGCAACATGACCCAGAGCTCTTTAATGGTGGGCGCCAGAGAGAATTTATCGAAGACATCTTTGGAAAAGGGCCCAGGGTCTGTGATCGGAACCTGATCCCTGTACAGAGACAAAAACAACTGACCACCGCAGTCCCACCCTGATACACAGTCTTACAGTTTAATAAAGCGAAAATATATCTCATGTCTTGTGTAATAAGCTGCTAATATCTTACGATAAGATGTGTCTCCGCGTGAGACTCGTCGGACCTGCGACATAAAATTAAGTGAAACAATTATAAAAATAATTTCTCTTACCACTTTAACTCCATGCCCGTGGACACAGATACGGTGTTAACACTGACTCAAAAATGTCTCCTTTCTTCACGCTCAAATCCTCTTTACATGGTGTGAAATGACATCTTAAAAAGTACTATGAAATGACTTCAAACAGTGCAACAGGAAAGAGGTACCGTGTAGGAATAACAACAATTGTAGTTATAGTTCCGTACAAGAAGCTTTCCTGTTTTATCACTTATGCCGGAGTTCATGTGTGTTTGGTGTTTAATTAAAACTAAAGGATCTTGCATCACAGCAAGAAGATCATGGGTTCAAGACCAGGACTCAGTGGTTTCTGTGTGGAGTTTGCATGTACTCCCTCTGCTGGCCTGGGTTTCCTCCAGATTCTCTGGTTTTCTCCCACAGTTCAAAAACATACATTCATTCATTCATTTTCTATACCGATTAATCCTAATTAGGGTCACAGGGAGGCTGGCGCCCATCTCAGCCAACTCTGGGCAAGGGCAGGGTACAACCTGGACAACTCAACAAGCCACTGTAGGGTCGACGCGCACACACATACACACACACACACATACACACACAAGGGAGATTTGGAACAGCCAATTAGCCTACTGTGCATGTTTTAGACCGATGCAAGCACGGGGAGAACATGCAAACTCCACACAGAAATAACCAGGCTGGGAATCGAACCCAGGCCTTCTTACTGTGAGGCAAACATGCAAACCACTATACCACCATGCCACCCTAAAAGCATGCACATTAGGCAAACTGGTTGTTTCAAATTTGCCCGTAGGTGTGGATGTGAGTGTCAATAGTTGAGTGTTTTGCCCTGCAATGATCTGGCAAGCTGTTCAGGGCCTACCCTGCCTTCACCCAGTGTCGGCTGAGATAAGCTCAACCTCCCCACAATCCTAGTAGTAACTTAAGAAGTTCGGCAAGTGAGTGAGTGACTGTTCCTGTTTGATTCCACAAATTTATCAATGTAATATCATAACTCAACAACATATGTTCAAATCTATATAAAATATTAATAAAAAGTAAATGTTAGCATGAGGGAAGGCAGCGGTGGCCTGGTGGTAAGATGCTGGATTGCTGATCCCAGGGTTGGGGGTTCAAGCCCCACTGTCAACAGT
>JAQNCB010000007.1:14837906-14849224 GCA_030068295.1 Euristhmus nudiceps | reverse complement strand
ACACACTCTCTCTCTCTCTCACACACACACACAAACACACACACACACACTCTCTCTCTCACACACACACACACACACACACACACACACACACACACACACACACTTTACACGACAACGTTTCCGGTATTTTAAAACCACGGGACCGGAAGTGCGTTTCCCACAAAACATACCACATAGTATAGCATCAATGCAGGGGAATCCTGGGCAGCGGGGAAAAAAAAAAAACCTTTCTGACCGTTTCCCAGGGTCAAAAATTCTGGAATCGAAAAATCATTTCCCATCAGTTTTGAAATCCTCATGCCTGTACACACACGCACACACACACACAACCACACATTTATATATACAGAATATATAAATGTCATATTATATACCTCATGTATATATGCCATATTATCTCATATATTTCCAGTCCAGAGTTTAACAGTGAAGTAAACGTAACTCCCAGGCTGAGTTCGGCCGTTCGGATCTCTCCACATCGCCATCCTTTATATACACATTAATTACCACAGAGATTACTAATGAGGAGCATAATGCAAAGCTCCACAATAGCACACACTGTTTACTTAAGATTGCTCAAGCTTGGGAAAACACAAACACACTTGCACACAGCGAAGCTTACACTCACATGCAAATCCCCCTTGTATAAATTATAATACTCTCTTAAGCTCCAAACCAGGCAACATTTTGCTGTTAGATCAAAGACTGCAGGTCTGGGTTAATGCATGCCTATGAAATGTGTCAAAGATGAAACACGTGGCTGTGGAGTCCAGCTAGACCCATTACAGACCGACCGTCTCCCACTGCGGGCTTCTCCGCTGCCGTGCTCTCTCTGGATGGATGAAAGAGCCTCTATACTTTGTTTACCATTCACGTCATTCCCACTTTCTCTTTGTTTTTTTTTTTTATTGCAACACACACACACACACACACAACACTCAACTTTCTCAATTGAATATTATGCAGCTTTTACAAGCATCACAGCTCGTAATGTCACTATAGCTTGTGATATAAAGGCTAATAGTTTATCCTTGCCTGGGTAACGCACCTGTACTAGATTCATTATTATTTACATTCTATCCATTACAAGAAGTGATGTGCAATGCAGAGCATCTTTCTTTCTTTCTTTCTTTCTTTATCTGCTCTAAACACGTGCGCGCGTGCACACACGAAACCACATGGCAGCCACTACCTCCACATGAACAAAGTGAACACATCCTTTCCTCAACGTGTCTCACGCACTTTGCAGCAAATCCCCAGCGCCTTCTCGACGGCGCCCCTGTCTGTGCGCGTGCGTATCATCACGTGTTTCAGATAATGTGGTTGCTCTTTCACACGGTAAAGCAAGTTTTGTCTCCTCTGCTCTCGCAAACAGCCTGTTTGTACTGCTAGCCTGCACAAGCAGGAAGAGTCAAGACCGCGTCTCATGGCTAATGTCTGAGGTTCGCACCTGCGCCTTTCACACACACTGTAAAATTACATCTCGAGGAAATGAACCGCAGGAAGATATGACGGCCAGCGTCGCAGCATTTACACTGCACGTGTAGAAATCCACTGTACATCCATGCACATGTGTTTCTCTGACGCTCTGATAAAAGTGCATGCAGCCTGATGCAACGGTCTGAAAAATGATTTCACTGTGCTCACCCAATATGGCTCGATATTATTCATACTCATGCACATGTTGCGACAGTGTACTGCACTTCAGACGTCCTGCAGAGAGCCGGCTGCTGTCTGGAGACTGAAGACATGGCTGTGGATTTGCTTTAGTACTAATTCAGTATATGTTGGGCTCCTGAGGAATTCCACAAGCAGAAAAATTCATTAACATGAAGAAAGTGCTGCTCATTTTCAGGTACACAGCACACGCCGAAAAATAATTGAAGCAATATTCTTTTTTTGGGGGAAAAATAAAATGTGTTGACTGATTAAGCCACTACTCCTACGTATGGGAAAGTTCACAGCGCATTGTCATGGTAAACTGTTTCATTGATCCGGCTGGTTTCCTATTTCCTACACACATTTCTACAGCTGCACCCGAGCACAAAACACCATTCAGAAGCCATGTCTCTTCTTCGCGAACCATGGCTTGAAATGTTCAGACTGCAGAAGTGCACAGTCATACTGCGTCTGCTCCCTACACACAGGTGCTAAAATCACTTTAATGGTTAAAATACACAGCCGACAGTAACAGCACAGGAGAAGAAATCGCGTAGGCTAAAATACGTGCTTTTATTTTGTCTTCCCAAATGGCAATGTAAAATGAAAGCTAGCTATACTGTATTTGGTTCCATTTTAAAATTTTACAGAGTTGTAGAAATGTTCTATAAATAACTTTTAGAATAAATTTACAAGTTTTTCACATCGCCCGATTGTCCATCCCTTCATCATTCATTGCTCTGCTTTGATATGTCACACTGATGTACCGTGTTCAAAATAAGCAGCTATACAGGTTGATTCTAAGATAGAAAACGACTGGTGGAGAGAACACGTGCGTTCAATGATCGTTCGTGTGGCACTAACTGCTGTATATAATGTCAGATCCTTGCTGCTGTGTAATAGGTTCTGACGTTAGGTTACGCACCTGAATGACGTGTTTGCGCTGCTTCTACTAACATCACTACTGTTGTGACATTAGTTACTACCATACATACTCGCATATAAGCCAACTCTAGAACTAAAAAAAAAATTATCAAATTAGGGGGTCGGCTTATACGCGCATAAATCTGATCTCACACAAAACACAATATCATCGATATTACCATTCAGTTATACATACAGCCAGAAAAACTGAGACTGCACTAATAAAGTTAATTCCAACAAACGACAACTCAATTTCAATATTAATTTTAACTGTACCTCAAATAAAAGGCAACATAATTACATCTATTTAGGCGCATTTTTTTTATTACTCTGGGCACCTCTATTTTGCTTTTTCTAACACCTGATCATAACCCGCTGTGATTGGTTAGTCATTCACGTGACCGCTTTTGTGTTTGCAATCGTCACATGCAACCTTGTATCCTGTTTCTTTGCGTTAATAGTAGTAGAATTCAGAAAAATACATCATGTCTGATGTTAAAAGAAAAAGAATATTGTATGCCGATTCTTTTAAACTAAAAGTACTGAAGGCCGCAGAGGAAACAAGCAACCTTGAAACAGCAAAAACCTTTGGAATGGATGAGAAATATACATTGGAGTACTGGAAACATCTCTTTGGAGAATCTGAGGACGAGGGTGATGATGAGGATGAATTTGAAGGATTCTGAGACACTGTTTAATTTGTGAAAATAAATAAGAGTAAAACACAACAATAATGGCTTTTATACCATGGTATTTGATGGTCGGCTTATATAGTTTTTGCAAAATTCCTCATTTTGGGGCAGTTTTTTAAGGGTCAGCTTATACGTGAGATCGGATTATATGCGAGTATATATGGTATGTCATTGGTGGAGAAATTCAAATTTAAAAAAAAACTTACCTTTTCCGAGACTCCGGACACATGTATGCTCTAACTTGAAGATGAACTTGAATTTCTTATTATCTAGAACTATGATATATGCTACATATGCTAATTAGTGATTTCCTAAACTGAATAACTTACAAGAACCAAGCACACACTCATGGACTGCGGGAAGACAAGCACACAGTTTACCTGTGGGTCAAAAATCGGGACATCACAGTGCCTTCCGCGTAGCTCACACGAAAGGATTAAAAAAAAAAAACAAATAAAAAAAAAACAACAGATCATGCAAAACTGTTAATGGTATTCTTACGGAGCTTTATTGCAGGTAATAAAAGTTTTGTGAGCACTTACAGTCTAATCAGACTCACCATACCATGTGGGAACAACATTCATTCAATCGGCAACCTATTAATTAGGGCTGTGGGGAGCCTGAAGCCTATCTCAGCTGACTCTGGGTGAGGTTGGGGTACACCCTGAACAGCTCGCCAATCAATTAGTGTCTAGTGGTAACAAGTAGTCACTCATTAAAAAAATAAATAAATAATAAATAAATAAACAAACAAACAAACAAACAAACAAATAAATAAATAAATCAATCCCTCCACTGAATTATATGGATTTCCAGCTCAACGTAGGACGGGGCTGTGAGGTAATGGTTAGCATGTCTGCCTTACTGGAGGTAGATATTGGGTTTGCGTCCCAAGCCCAGATGTGGAGTTTGCATGTTCTAATCATGCTTGCGTGGGTCTTCTCCAGGAACAGAGATCCCTCACTTTTCACGGTTAATGGGGACTGAGACCGAGACCGTGCGCAAGAACGCCGAATTTCCGCGAAGTAGGATCGACCCCCTGGCTGACATATGTATGTGTATATAATATCAATAAATACATATTCAACGCTATAAATGCTTATAATAACAATTAAACAATCAAAAATAATGCGTAAGATGTAAATAAAATATAAATAATCTAAAATACATACGTGTAATTGTACATAGATGTAAATAAAGTGTAAGAAATGTGTTTTTAGAACTTTTAACGTAATTTTACTTAGGCTCTACTCACTTTGCCGCTTGACTTCCGCTTCCTCTTCTTCAGTTTACAGAGTTACACGAATGCTCGGAAATTCGTCTCAACCATTCAGCTTGCGAGATTTCAGAGCCAAGTCAACCCGAGTACCAAACCGGAGTCGGTAGTGACCTTGCGGCATTTCCCTTAACTTCTCCCCTATTTTTCCCTTATTTTTTATTTTTCGATGAATATTTTTTTCAAAAAATCGGCGATGCGCTGAAGCCGCAGAAACTGAAGGCAATATAGCGAGGGATGACACTTTTCTCCCACAGTCCAAGACTAACTGTCCCTAGTTGTGAATGGTAGTGTGTGTGTTTTGGCCTTGAAATTGTCTGGCAAGCTGTTCAGGGCGTACTGCACCCGGTATTGGCTGAGATAGGTCTTAGCCTCTCTGTCACCCTAAAAGGATTAGGCAGTTGGGGAAAGTGATAAGGAGTGAGTGAGTGTGTGTGTGTGTGTGTGTGTGAGAGAGAGAGAGAGAGAGAGAGAGAGAGTGCTCAGTGTGACTGAAGAATTTATTAAAATTCATTTATTAGACCCTAGAAAAATTCTACTTTTTTTGTTAGTTGTTTTTAAGCAAAAATAAGTGTCTTGTTAACTGTTTTTAAGCAAAAATGACTGTCTGTCACTTGGGACTATTTACATGTGATTGGTCTATTGTAATACCCAACTTTGAAAGCCCAACGTAAATAATTCTTGTGAACCTTTTTATTATTAAGATAATTTCACCACTCAGTATTTCTTCCATGATTTCTATCAGCCATCACATGAGCAAAGAAGCAATAAAAAAAGGAAATTCACATTGTGTGTAAATACTAGATTTTCATGGCAAACTAGGGAAAACACAACTAATTATTTTTATTTTTCTTGAATAATATGATGTGTGTTTGACAAGTAGCATTTAGTGGAGCCCTGCATAATAAATGGCTTGAGAAATAATTTCATGATTTTCACACAACATCTGTCCTCATGTGATGTGAATTACCGTACCAGTGGAAATAAACTACAGAACCGTTTCAAACTCTTAATGGATGTCGAGCTTCCCTACAATTAGATGCTGTTGTCATGTTAACATCGCGTTGAGATAACTCTTCTTTATACGCCATCTCACTGCCCAGAATAGATGTCCATCTCACTACATAAGATCACATACGAGTTCTTAATGTCGATTCATATTCAATGCGTACCTCAAACATATAAACATTGTGTTCCAAAAGTATTTTTATTGCTGTATTATGATACTACACATCATGTATTATCAAAAATACATAAAATAGGCTATTATATTTTCACTGTTTTGCCCCTCAGAAAAGCCATCGAGTTAATTTTTGTTCATGTGACTGAATATAACATTTATAATAATACAAGACGTAAACAAATAAACCAACATCAGGTTCGATCAGATTAAATCTAATATCTGGGTTGATATTACGACCTCAGCTAGCTTCCTATTAAAAATCCCAGAACTGTCAAAAACATGTCTCTTCACCTCTATTACACGACAATTGTAACAAACAGATTGTTAGTTTTTCAGAGCAGAAAGACAAGGTAAAATGACCTTCCATTGTGATTTAAAAGCAATCTGCCAACATTCAGTGCGGCTGAAAGGATTCCACTTTGTTTAGCAAAACCATGGGAGGGAGTCAAATGAGCCAGATTTGCATTGTTTGTTGCAATCAGGTGTTATTGTATTTTCTACACTGTCTCCATTTGTTCCAACTCTTTCAAAAAAAAAAGTCTCCTGATTCATCTAGAAAATGAATATCCCACGTTTAAGGGTTTCCCTTGACTCGCTCTTATAAAATGAACCAATGATATTCCTTCCCCACAAGGGGTCACTGAGCGGAAATGACGAGCCAGTCAGAAATACATAGAAGAAGAATACGCTCCGATTTCCATGAGAGAAAGTTTTGGATACAAAGGTTAAGAAACTGTTTTGTTTTCTGCTTCAAGATATGAGTACATCGGAAAGGAAGAGACAATGATTTAAGGGATGGTTTGTTGTCTGGTGGGGGGGGTCGGCACTTCAAGCTGGCTTTGGTGCTGATGCAGCTCTTGTTCAGGATGGACTACTTCACAGACACAAAGAGAAAGACAGAGAGAAAGAGAGAGAGGAAAGAAGGACCTGTGCTCAGCAGAGGAAGAGCTCTCATCCAGAAATAAGGAGCCCTCGGGAATAACAGACAGTAGAAGACAGAGAAGGAGGGAGGGAAAACTTCAAAATAACAACAAAACAAGCCCAGCACTCTGGAGTGGCTCTGGGTAATTGCCAATTGCACTCAACATTATCCTTCTCCGAGACAGACAGATAGAGAGAGAGAGAGAGAGAGAGCGCATGCGACAGGAACTGAGGGAGACGGTGAGGAAAAAAGAGAGTGTGAGAGAGAGAGAGAGAGAGAGAGAGAGAGAGAGAGAGAGAAAAAGAGTTATAAAAATGAGGGAAACAATCGTTTCGAGATCTGTCATCTCTGGCTCCCTCTCAATCACCGCAGAGAGGAAAGAATGGATGCTGACATGCAAACTGCTCTGCACGACGGGGAACGCGCTCCTAATCAGTAATCAGAGTGTCTGTTTAGACAGTAGGGGCTCCGGGCTCCACTCTCGTGCAGGTCAAGGGCCTCTCCATAGTCTCTCTCTCCCCCACTGAGACGCACACACCAGTGGAGGCAGCGCGTACACACACTTCCTTTTGTATGCAGGGGAAAAAAGAGAGAGAGAGAGAGAGCGATTTCACAATAATGCTATGATGATGATGAGAGATTAATTCTAACCGAGGGTCTTATTTGCATTTATATAAACGTGATATAAATATTCTAAAGCTTACTGTAAAACACACGCATCCTTCCTTCAACAAAGTTCATGTTTTTAAAGATTAATTGTTCTCAGGGTGAAAAAAATAAAGCAATAAATAAATAAATGAACAAAATAAATCACTTTCATCTTAAAACAGGGATCACTTGGTTTCGGATAAATATATGTGCATATAAAGCGTGAGGCAGGGGGCTGCTAATGATAAGAACGCCTGGCTTTGTTGTGAGAAATTAAATTCATGGCATGCGGCTTTGTTCAGAACACAGCACGACTAATCAAAGTAACCTTGAGATATAATTTCACGCCAAGGCTCATGAGACGGCCTCCTCGAAACAATACACCGACGCTTCTTCGCGCTGCTGGCTGCCAGAACATTCGGGCTCGCAGAGCGAGCGTTTACCAAATAGAGTTATACAACGCCGTGGTGTGACGCACCACTCGTACAATCAGAAAGCGAGGCGCTGAAGTGTTTTCCGCAGAGCCACCTAGTGTTGTGGAGCACGGCGAGGAGGAGGAGTCAGCGCAGGTGCTTGATCATCGACCAACTCGAACGCAGAGGGACGCGGATGACACGAGTGGCATCCTGACGGCCTCTGTGGGAGTCTCCTCTAAACCATCTTGACAGAGCTCTTCTCCTTTTGTAATCAAGCCACCTACTCGAGAACGGATCCTTCTATTGTTCTGCTCTCCCCCTCGTACACCTCGCTCCCTAATCCCAACGAAATGCAGAGGAATCGCTAAGAAAACATGCGTCTGCCTTCTTCGGTGGGTTTTAAAGCCGATCTCTGTGGGACGGAGAGGAGGACGCCTTCTCTAGCCCTTGATGTGTGCACTCCGTGACCTCTTCGTTTTTCAGACTCGAAGGCATGAGGTGTTTCTGTAATAGATTTTATACTCCTCAGAGTTGGCATCATATACATTCCTTTGAAATAAAAGCGTACGACAGGACGGTCTGATTTAGTGCTGCAATGCATTACCACACCATCACTCTTGGACATTTTAAGTGTTAGATATTTTCTCCATCGCAGGGCTTTTTTTTTTATTATTATTCTTTGATACCTGTAGTAGGTCTAAACCTCTTGGCTTTATTTGCTCCACAGCAACATGTTTGGCTCTGCTGTTATGAAAGCTTCTGAAAGATGAGATGCTCACACATGTGGGGAAATATTTTCCCAGCCGGCTCAGCAGAATTACGGCTCAGGCCTCTCTCCCGTTTCGCCTCCGCCCTACCCCGCCGCCCCCAACCAATCTGGGGTCAGCGATTCTAATCTCTAACGTGGACTCAATTCGCCATAGATGAATCGGGAGGATTGAAACAGCTTGTAGACGTCTCAGCTTATAGCAGACAAAAGGGGGGATGTTAAAAAAAAAACAAAAAAAAAAACAAAGTGAGGAGGCAATCAGATCTCCTGGCTTTTACCATCTCTCAAACACAAACCACTTCATGCATGCCTGATGTGCAGATTTTGATTACCAGTTAGCCTTGAGCAGGTCTTTTTGTTTAAGAAAGCAGGTCAAGGCACGGGAAGACGATACCAACCTGATGTAAGGGAGGATAGAAGATCTGACATCTATGAGAGGAGGAGGGGGGGGATATACAGCCAGTTTTTTGGAGTGTTTCACCTAAATGGCTTTTATTTACTGGGGATTAGGGGCACAAAGGTACAGGGCTGAGAGGAGAACAGACTAGCAAGGCTGAGAAGGAACTACTGGGAGTCTAAGTACTCTCACACTTAGGAAAGAAACGAGCAGAGGAAGAGCAGACACCCGCTGCTCCCTTACGCATCTCTATTCCCCCACTTTCGAGTCAGACAAAACGCAAAATCAATACTGTTTTCCCCTCTCCTCTTTCCTCTTTGATGGTACTTCAAAAAGCCAGTGGACAAGCCTCCAGAGGGCCATCCGAAGGGAAAGAGAAGACCCGGGCTGAAAAGGAAACAGGACGAAAAATATGCCCGGAATGTGGTTAAAAATCGGCTTCCCGAGCAAACGCACTGCTCTCAGTCGGAACGAATGGAACGCTGGGGGGTTTTCGCCAGGACTGAGGACACTGGACACGACAGTCTCACTCACTCACAGAAAGTGTGTGTGTGTGTGTGTGTGTGTGTGTGTGCACCTATCCTGTCCAGCACTACAGCATGTGTTTACACACATACACTCAATCACACTTAAACATCATGCACACTCCATACACTCCCAGTTCTCTGCACCCTCACTATAACCGCAGCCTCAAGAAAATTTCTTAAAGGTGACAATGAACTTGAGGATATTATTATTATTATTATTATTATTATTATTATTATGCCCCTTTGGATGCACGATAGCTTTGCTACTCACTGTACAATGGTTTACTTCACATTAATTCACGTGAGCAAGTGTGTATTATAAAAGATCGCACACTCAGACACCAATCCTTCGTTCCCACTTTCATTACGTTCCATGCCATGCTCCTATTGGTGGCTTGGAAATGAGCGTCACAGCAGCAGTTCGATGAAAAACATTAGAGCTGTTCACCCGAGAACGACTGCCCCCTGTCCGGCTTTCCTGGGCTCACACTGTGAATCATGTTTCGGCTCCGAGCACGCTAACGTCATCATGACGCAACATCATCCCGGACATGGCACAGTATAACGGAGATTGTTTTTACATTGTGGCTTACTCGGAGTCGTTTTGGGCACAGTGACACATGGTCCTGTCACATGCCACGCAGATACATCAGTCACACAATCCGCCGACTTTCAAGCTGCATGCATGAGGAGATTTTTATGGAGAACCTGGACATTAAAGGAAGAATGATCAGCGTTACTCACGACTACATTTTCAGTTCATCTTTAAGGTGTAAACCAGATCTTTCATTAACCCAAATATTCACCGGTGACCTGAAAAGTACGTGATGCCATTCTGTGCTGGGCCATGGTTAGCGGTCACACTGTGCATCAGCCCAAGAAACAGGGTCCAAATGCATCTCAAATAGTTCACGTGTTGAACCACAACACGGTCAAATCCTTTCGGGCGTGGTGCATTTCAGCTCGTGCGAGTAAACATGAAAACTACTTCTCAACTCATGATCAGTGACTCAGCCAGGAACAGAAACTTGAGGCTACGGTGGGCAGATGTTCCCCACTGAAGGTGCAGCTTCCTTCTCTTGGCTTACAGGTACAGGATGTGATGTAATGTTCTGCGCTTCTCGTCTGCATTTCTTCTCGTGATGGTCATTAATAATGGCTGTCTGAGGTACGGATCCCGACCCGTCAGCTCAAAAGAGTCCGGCCATTCCTTCCAGACCTCAAGCATCAACAAGGTGTGAATTTTCAAAGGGCTTCCAGGAGCGGCAAGGTTCGTCCGTTTTGCAGCATCTACTCGTGCAATCTATAGTGTTGGGACTGTGTTTTAAAAATCCCTGGAGGTCAGCAGTTTCTGAAATATACAAATCAGCCCCGGATGGAACCACCAACCATGTCGCAGCCCGTCCCATATTCTGATTGCAAACATGGACATTAACTTAAACTCTTGGCCTGTACCTGCATGACTTCTCACACTGCAGCACATGGCTGAGTGACTGGATGATTCATTTATAAATGCCGTTTTTAAAGGAACTGGACCTAGCATGTGTAGCGAGGAGCGGAGCTAATCATTGTGCTTGGTAGCACCGCGCTGTCACTTGCCAGAGAAAGTCTTTGAAGATGGTCAGTGCTGTAATAAGCAATCTCTTCATTGCTCTCAGTCTGAAGTAGCTGATGGCTGGCTTGGCCTTATAAAGTTCTAATCTGTCTCTCACTAAATGAAAATAATCGCCCTCTCACTCTTTCCTTCCCTCCCCTGAATTCCAAGGCTGAAAATAATCTCTTTTTTCCTTTCGCGGTGTTTGAGAGTGAAAAGCAGAGGGTGTGCAAGAGTGGATGTGTGTGTGTGTGTGTGTGTGTGTGTGTGTGTGTGTGTGTGTGTGTGTGTGTGTGTGTGTGTGTGTG
>JAQNCB010000007.1:14666932-14678125 GCA_030068295.1 Euristhmus nudiceps | reverse complement strand
ATAATAATAATAATAATAATAATTATTATTATTATTATTATTATTATTATTATTATTATTATTATTATTATTATTACGGTGTGCCTTGATCTCCTGGATAACCTGTTAAGGGTGAGGCAGTCAAACGTATAATGGCCAGTGCATAATTATTATTTGTCAGCTCAATATCACAATAATTAATATGCAAATGTATGGGGAGCAAAATTAAATTACTGTCAAACTTTAAGTGCTACAAGAGATTGCCCATTTAATGTTTTTGGTCATTAAATAATTTCTTAGAAAGCTTTGGTTTACGACCTTTTTATATGACAAGACCAGATGCTTGATGTCGAAGTGCGTACCTGGAAATTATCATCTGAGTGACAACTTGGTAACCACCATCCTCACAAAAATCATAATGCTATTGCTTTTATAAATCACCCAAATCCTATGTAGTTTTTTGTTGAAGTTTTTTTTAGTAATTATAAAATATCACACAGAATCTTCATTTTGGCACTTAAAGCACAAACATTTTGGAAGAACTAATGTATTTCTGTTGAAGTAAATAGATTTATAAAAAATGATGGAATAAACATATCTAGACATCTACACACTGGGATTCACCTAAAACATCCAATTGAGCGCTTATCTCTTTTGGGAAGTAGGAAGGAAAATCACATGGTTATAGAGAAGAACAGGTGAAACTCCACACCAACAGTAACGAGAGCTCATCTATCTATATTAGAGGATAACTGATTAGTAATGTGAGAAGGATAATGATGTATTTCCTAAAACCTCAGCATCCTGTTAGCACCCTCTAGACTTTCAGACTCACAGCAAATATCCCAATTTTGAACAATAACACTCAGCAGAGTATATCACATCATTGTCTCACACCTCACAATATTCTCCTCCTATTCTTCCCGATAGGAAATTGTATTTGAGCATATTTATCTTTGGCCACAGGCAGCACAGGGAAAAGCTCTAACATGGTCTCACATTTGTACATTGTTAACATTTTGCCTGACTCAATTTCTATGTAAATAGCAGGCCAAATACGGTTGCATAAGGGCCTGCACATAATGGCTATTTACAGCAATAGTCAGTCTATTGTGAGTCTAAAGTGTTCTGATAGTAAGCAGCTGCATTTAAATTCTTTATCTGTTTGGAATACTTGATAAAATGATCAAAATATAACTATTGGTTGAGTTGTATTTCAATTTGGTTACTGCAAACATACAGCGAGACATAAACTTTTAGCTTTGCATTACTGGTAATTTAATTTGATCATTCCATGATGATATATGGGCTAGATGGTAGGTGAGAGGTAGGTGAGAACCATCTCTTGACCATTGATCATTTGCTATTAGGAACTTTAAAGTTATGATTTCTGTCAGGGTTAGCATCCATATTTTTTACATGCAAATGTCATTCATTCATTTTCTAAGCTGCTTAATCCTAATTAGCGTCACAGGGATGCTTGTGCCTATCTCAGCCGACTCTGGGTGAGGGCAGGATACACCCTGAACAGTTCGCCAGGTCATGGCAGGGCCAACACTCACACAACCATTCACACTCACACTTAAGGGAGATTTGGAACAGCCGATTAGCCCACTGTGCATGTTTTTGGACTATGTTTTTTCATAAAATCAATTAACATGAAAAACTGTACTGTACTTCTTTGAATTTCACTTATTTCATGAGATAAGTTTCAAATCCTCCATCTCGGTGTTGCAGCTTACAGCAGTCAGCCACCTGACTGATCTGCAATTAGGTAGCTACAAGTTACAATGCACTGTGTGTTTTCACATCTTTCTATCAGAGCCAGCATGAACAGTTTCAGCAGATTGTGCTACAGTCGCTCTTCCGTGGTATCAGGCCAGACGTACCTTTTTTGTATGACGACAACGTGACGACGACACACTAAAAATGGATCTTTGGCGACTAAAACATGACGTGACGAGGCGTAACAAAAATGTTGGTGTGTGAGACGCTCACAGTGCGTATACCATCTCTGCCTACTCTGCCTGCAACACAGAGCAGGGAGGAAAAACAAAAGGTGCAGGCTCACCTTTACACACAGGGACATATAGTTCCACTGAGACATTAGACTGTCGGCTCAAACAGGTTAAAATAGACACTTCATTTCAATCTATGGTACATTATTTGCGTGGAGTCATTTAGCTTTGATCCGCAGCTTCTGTTATGTATTTACCTGTCTCAGATGCCGATGGAGAGCAAAAGTCACTGCGATGTTCTCTCAATCTGTTCTCACTCTGCAGAGTCACTGCCTCTCTCGTGTTTAATACTCCCATTTAAAACGTTCACAATAAATGCGCTGTCTTTCCAGATCATTGGAAATCTGGGTCAGCCATCTTAACAAGCACGGAATGCTTCCTGTGTTGCCAGTGTGAAAAATAACCAACAAGTGAAATGCGGTTGCCAGTGTAAAAAATAACAAAATTATATGATAATGTGTTAATAATTTCACATATAAGTCACTCTAGAGTATAAGTCGCCCCCTGGCCAAACTATGAAAAAGGTGCGACTTATAGTCCGGAAAATACGGTATGTGAATGAGTGTGTGACCAGGTGTCTGCATGGTACTTTGCAGGTGACTGATTACCCATCTAATGTTTATTCCAATGTTGAGACAGTTTACCATAAGAAAGTGGCCATGGAAAGTGAGTAAGTGTATGAGTCGAAGCTGTCTATACCATATAGCATTGTACAGAAAGGAAAACTTGTCTGAAGCTGATAAGTGGTGTTTTCTGTCAAGAATGCTACTATGAATACTATAATGTAGAACACTGTATTTTAGCACCATATATAAGTGCTCGTATAGTCTCTCAGCACAGCACCTCAAACTCAATGAAGCATTATGACTCTTAAACACCTTGTCACAGTGATGGTGGATTTGAGATGTTCGTCTAACAATTCTAGCAAGACATTTTTTTAAGAAAACTGTCCATTCAGTTCCCAATATGTAAAAAGGTCCCGGAAGACATTTAAAGTCAACCAACAGCATGACGCTACATGACAGAGCAGTGTAATAGACTCGTAGAGGAAAGCGCTATCCGTCCTCTTTCACATACATAACCTCAGAGACACCCATGATTGAGAGACCATGCCCCTACCATGCCCATACCAAAGGCAATTATCATTCTCTCGATTCACCACAGTGTATCTTTTATTTATTAATGAGAAAGGAGGCTTATGGAATGATAAAAAGGTAATGTAAATGTAAAAAAAAGTGAAAGTTAAACCAAACTCTAAGGAATACACAAGCGCCGATATATAAAAAGGTGTATTTTTTGCCCAAGTCCATGCGCATGATTATTACTTCCTTCAAAAATGATATGGAATTATTTTTTAAAAGAAATATATTTACCACCTCAATTTTTCTGCCAAAGCAATAGATACACATTATTGTGATGAATATTAACACCAGCGCAGTCGACAGCGAGGTTCCTCAGGGAAGACAGACTCTCACAACAATTTACACACCGCCTGCATGACAGCAGCTAATCAACTTCATCTGCACTTCATAGAAACTGAAACGTACACTCGCTAAAATATTCATTCACCTGAAGAAGCACCAGCAATGTGAGGTGTCCTTTTTCAGTGCGGACTATAGTTCTTTCATTGTATTATCGCTTCTTATGTCGAACAGCAACTATGTTTGAAACGATGAACCGGGGGCTTCAAACTATTACCCGAGCGGAAATGAAAGTCGACCTCAAGTGCGCAGATGTGTTCAGTGATTTCAAAGAAATCTAAAGGTACAGCAGCAAAGGACACATGAAAGAGCAGAACGCCGCCACGGGCCGATTGCAAAAAGGTTTCATCATCCAAACAAACTGAGACAAGCTGAATATACGCTGACAATTTGCTGCTGCATCAGTAATATGCAAAGACAATACCTCTGTTCTGGCACCAAACACTAGTTTCAGCACTATTACGCCAGATACCTCAACTTCTCTCTTCACCGGGCTACAGTTCGAGACCATAGCAGGCCATTTATTCCATTACAAACATAATCAGACCAACAATCAAATGGTGCATAAAATTGCCACCCCCAAACACACCCACACACCGCACAGCACTAATATCCTGTTGTACACTAGTCTAAAAACACTAATATCTACTGAATACACTCAGTAACAAACAAACAAATATAATATCGATATTATTGAAAATTATTTCACAATACATTTCTCTGATATCTCAGTTATCATCAGTGCTGTAGTGGTCAAAAAATAAGTGAATACATGATGGCAGCGAAGCGACCGAGGAACGCGGAGCGGGGGGGTCGCTTTGAAACTATTTAGCACTTCATCTCCACGTCTGGGAGGGGCTTTGAAATTATTTAGCACTTCATCTCTGCTTTTTATTTACACATTCGTGGAAATTTACGTTGATCAACTATAAAGTAGACCAAATTAAGTCAGTACACGCAACTCAGAAACTAAAACAAGTGGGTACACGGCGTGTACCAGCGTGTGCCCACCACTACAGCCCTGGTTATAATCTATTTCATGTCATTTTCATTTCGAAAACTGCTTTATCCTTTATTGGGCTCATAAAGAAGCTTTAGCCAATCCCTTCCAACTCCACCCTGCACACACAACCATTCACACTCACACTCAAACCTAAGGAGAATCATGAATATCCGTTCAGTCATTCATTCATTTGCCGAACTCTGATGGGCAATTTGGAACAACCTACTGTCCCTAATTGGAGGACACTGGAGTACCCAGTGAAAACCTACACAAGCATGGGGACAGCATACTTCACATCTCGCTGAGCCTGGGACCTGGAACCCATTACCTTCTTGTTGTGAGGTGGAGGTGCCAGCCACTACACCACCATGGCACCCGTTGTGAATATCCAATTAGCTTAATTGGAATGTGGGACGAACTGGAGCACCCAGAGGAAATCGATGCCAGCACGGAGGAAGCATGCAAACTCCATATGGGGCTTGAACCCAGGACCTTCTTGTTGTGAAGCAGAAGTGCTCACCTCTGTGCCCAACATATCCTCTATTGGATGTGTTTTTATTAGTAGCCTATCTATCATGTCATTGTGTACTGCTGAAATGCCAACAAATACTGTGGTGGGGTTTTTTTTCCGCTTGTTTGTTTTTGTTGTAATATCAATCTGTATTAAACACACAAGGTCATGCAACCTCTGACAGAACAGTCTTATAAAGTCAGAGCAGTGAGAATATTGCATTGATGTAAATTATATAATAATGCAGAAATGTATATATGTGTTAAGTTAGAAAGCAGATTTCCAGGAAGATAAAACAGATGACAGCATGGCCACAGCATCTGGCCATGAGGCTTATAAAGAGAGAGCGACGAGAAGGTTAACTCGTCTAAACGTGAGAAGCCTGTGCTCAAATTAAATATGTATTTCTTGAGGAAGAACAGGTTTGTAAATATTTTAGTTGGTTCAATTTAACAGCCAGCTGAACTTGTTTTAAATTTACAACGGTCATCTAGTCGAATTTGGTTCTTGAGGAAAATATGACTAAGGCTGGACAATTGGCCAGGCGATCTTAGCTTTTGAGCATTGAGATCTGAGAAAACTACATTTTCACAGACTTTTCTTCCACCTGGTCAATAGTGTCAGTGACATAAATCGAATAAAATATTGTGATGTGTCACTCTTGTATGAAAGACATTTACAGTACTTTCTGGAATAAATTACACTGTTATGCTATAAACCAGATTACAACTCTCAATAAGGAGCTCCTGCTGTGCTGAGTCCTAAAATATGTCACAGGAAACGACTTTGCCAAATGCCAAAGGCACAATTCCCTCTGAGACTCGAGGCAGCTTAGGCCGTGTCTCCAAGACTGATAGACGCCAGGAATATGCCGAGGAGCACAGGATGGAGAGAAAGATTGAGCGGCGAGAGAAAGAGAGGAGAGAGACTGAGATGAGAAAAATGAGCGCAAAACTTTCTTTGCCCTATGCCTTCCCTCCTCGCGCAGATGTGCCAGCAGAGCTAGTGCAGCTGCTTGGCTGACAAATGGGAAAAAATAGTCCAATTTGAGCTGGTCGTTAGCAGTTCGGAGCGCTGCTTTCCAGATAAATGAGTGGCTGCCTCAGGTATGGCAGCAGATCTTCCTGAAGCAGTCCTGAGAGACTGGCGGCCACAATTCTGGCAGCCCCTTCACCACGTCTTCGATCGGCCCAGCCCAGCATGGCCCTCGTGCTGCAGCATGGGTCACCTTGGCGCTCTGTTCCTGCTGGGCTTCTTATTTTTACATTGATGCCCATTCCACTTCCTCAGCACTATTCTCCCTATGCTACATCCTGCCTTAACCATACTATACTTTCTCTTCTAATAGCAGATTCGAACCAATAGAATAAGTGCAGAGATTATAGTAAGAGGGAAAAAGGGAAGGAGCAGGAAAGGTGTAACACATAGTAGGCTCCATCTGGTGTTGTTTTAGTGTTGGTAGGTGAAGGGTAGAGTGTGCACTCCATTAATGGTGTCTACAAGGATTTTAGATGAGTCAAGCACTTAGCCTGACATTTTGACTCTGACACTCCCCTAGACACTCCTATAAAAAAGTAATAGTGAGTGTGTGTGTGTGTGTGTGTGTGTGTGTGTGTGTGTGTGTGTATGTACATGTGTTGCCTGGCACACATCTCTCCAAGGTACTTCTTGAGTCCACCCATGGAACGTGCCAAGTCAAGCACGCCTTTACTAGCCAGAAAGCCCACGTGCGATGATGCCAGCTTGACAAATAATACCCTGGCACCAATTTTCTATCCCACTTGTCTGAGTCCTGGATGAAAGGTGCAGAATTTTACATAACGCACTAAACAAACAACAAACTCAGATTCAGCATTAAAAACTACTGCAAATGCAGTTTATAAACAAGCAGCACTGAATGCTGATTCGAAACATGCTTGACATCATCTCAGGTTTAAAAAACTGTGGGAAATAAGAATGCTGACATCGCCGTATAAGAGCATGGGATAAGTGTCCCTAATTAAGGACAAAAAAAAACAAAAAAAAACACGTGGAATGTGAAAGTGTACTTTGATGATACTTTTCCTTTGCAAGAACTTTAAGATGCTGGATCATTTTCAGAAAATGCAGTCCTAATTAATGGCTATATGTACAGTGGGTATAGAAAGGAATCACCCCCTTCTGACTGTTCATGTATTGTTGCTTTGTTGCCTAAACCCAGGATATATAGAGAGAAGTCAACAACACCATTTTCCCAATTGTTTTTAACTGAGTGAAATTTGGAACAGCCAAGTGAAGGATAATGGTACAGCTCAGAAAAATAAACAGAATCACAAAAATACTTCTCAACCAGCTGTGATCATTAATTGGCTTCCACCAGTGATCAACTGCAATCATTCTGATTAGTTCAGCATGAAAAGAGCTTTTTATGAGCATTCCAGTACTTGGAAGTGTCGCTGAAAGCAAACATTCAACTATGGGTGGCAAGGCACTGACAAATGCTCTCAGGGATAAAGCTGTATACAGGCACAGGTCAGACGATGGATAGAAAAAAAAAATCATTAATCTCTTTTTTTAGAACTGAAGATTTTTTGAACTGAAGAAGCTCCCTGGTTAGATAGCGAAACGTCTTAAACCAAATTTCCAGTCCAGTTGACTGAAGGAAACCACATGCCTTGGGCGTCCCAAAAACACCATAACTACAGAAAAGCAGGAAGGTAGTAGCATCCTGTTGTGGTGTTTCTTGTCAAAAATCTGCTGCCCTCTGCCAGAAAAGAAGGTCACCGGGTAGAAGCTTTACCTTCCAACATGATAATGACCCAAAGTTCACACCAAAGTGATTGAAAAAAAAAAAACCAGGAAGCATGGCACAAATGTCCTTGCGTGTACAAGTCAGAGCGCAGCCCTAAATCCTTATGAAAATCTGTACAATAACTTGAAGACTGCAGTCCACCAGTGGTGACCATCTGAGTTGACTGAACAGTTCTGTAAAGAAGAGTGAGCAAATACTGCACAGCTTAGATATGCAAAGTTGTTAAAGTATCTCAACAGCTTGAGAACTGGAATCAAAGCAAAAGGTGGTTTCACAAAGCACCGACATGAGGGTTTGTGAGAATTTTCTCTACCTCCAAGAATTGTTTTGAGTCAATCCTGACTAAAATAAGAAAAGTGTTCGATCACACAACCACAGTCTTTCTTACACGTGTGAGTAACAACAACAACAACAAAAAAACTCCCGCACACCGTCTTCTCATTTGCAATAGATTTATTACTCAACCTTTCGATCAACCGACCTTCCTCAGGACAAATGTTGTCCTGAGGAAGGTCGATTGGCCAAAACGCTAATTAATAAATCCATTGCAAGTGAGAAGACCATGTACGGGAGGGTTTTTTTTTTTTTTCGTTACTGTCGTCCTTAGTTGGCCTTTCTCATACGCACCTGTCTACTTACTGGTGTGCAAAGGTCTTTCTTGCTGTTACATGTGTGAGTAAAATGCCTGAAAATACTTCCGACCTCAATGCAGCGCAAACAATTTTCTGACTAAAAATGTGAACGAGCGAGCTGCGGCTGAGATGGGCGCCAACCTCCCCACAACCCTAATTAGGATTAAGAAATTAAAAATTCAGAAAATGAATGAATGAATGAATGAATGAATGAATGAATAATACTGTAGTGCAGTACATATCTGTATATAGTAGGACTGAAATTATGAAGTTCGATTTGAAGTTCTTTGGAAATGACTCCATGTCATAATCATGGCAAAATGAGATGCGCGTGCACGCACACACACACACACACACACACACACACACACACACACACACACACACACACACATATATGTTTAATTGTGCAATATTGTAGCTAAATGCTGCTAAACAGTGCTCAATACATTTGCGTACAGAGCGGAGTATATATCTATAAAATGACTAAAATGAAGTTTAGATCTGTCTGATGAGTGCATTAGCACGAAACTCGGAGTCATAGAGAATCATGTGCATTTTATTTTAGTCATTTTATATAACACCAAACACGATCAGAAAAATGAGGGAAATGAATGATGTGATGCATGGTGTAATATTCACTAAATGCTCTCATGATGTCTCAAAGGAATATCTGAGATCAGAAAGGGTGTGTGGGTGTGTATGTACAGTAAAGTCATCATAGGACCTTTCAGTGAAAGTTCAGGACATTCTGTGCAAGTCCTGCTTTCAACAAGTCAGTCATCCATTCTGCTAGTAACACACACACACACACACACACACACACACACACACACACACACACACATGCACAGTGTCAAACAATAATACACCTATAGTATACTCCATGTCACTGGCACAGTTTCACAGTATCTGAGAGTAATGTTGTTACTTTACACATTTTGTTTTTTAATACAGTATAAATTTTTCTAAATGTAAAAATTATTGATTTCACAGCCAAACTTGAATGAGTATTACCAGTAAGCATGCCATTCTTTGATAAGAACTTCAAAAGAAATTTAAGAGAGATTACACTGAGATACATATAATTAAGAAGTAAATCAAAATAACTTGGATGTATGTCACTTTTGCTTATACAGGAAGATAAACCATTAACTAGACCGTGCTCATTTGTGTTTGGAATGATTCATACATCTCATGCACCTTACATGTCCATCATTCACCTGCTAATATACTAAATCCTTAAATCATCAACTCATTAAATAATTTTCAGCATCACTCATAAACTGGAGCCAATCCCTGGTGACTATGGATGGTTGAATGGAAGAGAACACCCTGGATAGGTCGGCAGTCTATCACCAAGTACAGAAAATACAGATTTGTGGAAACTCCAATGACTCCAATGACAGAATGAACAGTTACTACGGTTTTGTTGTTGTTGTTGTTTTTTTGTCCTGAGAGTGTAGCAACAGAATTTTTAGTCTTATGCCCCGTCGTCTTTCCTCCTGCCATCCCCTCTCTTCCCATGTACCAAGCACAGAGGTGCTTTGCTGGTATTTGTTTGTCGGATTATTTATTGGACCTCCAATAAGCTAAGTATTGGTCTGGGTGCGTCCAAAAGCCCTGGATGCAATATTGAAGTACGTTCGATTCGATATATGTGCCGAAATATTTGTCCACAGTGAGAGGGATGTTAAACATCTATGCAGTGCCACAGGCATGGTGGCCAGACCAAGGAGAATGTGGGGATGAGACAGAGAGCAGAGCTTTTTATTTATTTTTTGTCATCCATAGCCAAAGCTCTGCATCCCTCTGATCTCCTCCAGCAGACTGCAGTGTGGGGTTTTTTTTGTGTGTGTGTGTGTGATTTATTGCACATAACTCATGCATAAAAGCCTTTCGATTTCAAATATTGTGAATATATATTGACGTGTTTGTGAAATTTGAAAGTAGGAGAATATTAGGTTGATTAAAAATGATATTGCGAATCATTGAACATCTTGTGATACAATTCAAATGAAGCGTTGATAATAAAATAACATCCCCCCCCCCCCTTCCTTCAGTACACATGTTTGTCGTTACTGGCCTGTCTGTGACACACCAAGCCTCCATCTCATTACTACAAATAATAACATGATTCTAAATAGCTTCTTTGACACTCGAGATGGGTAATACATTTTCCCCATCAAGTCTATTTTCTTTTATTAAATTATGGCTATTGATTTGCCTGGCTGAGCAGAATGCATAAACCACCAACTCGGTGCAGCACCTGCCGATTGCTTGTTTGATTTGTTAAATGCAAAGCTCATTTATAAGCGTGCTCGCTCATGTAAGTAATTGTATTTCCTTGCAGGAATCCAGAACACTGCCTGCACCTCTCTCTTCACATGCATACAGAGCGGAAAACTTTAACTTTACGCTTACAATGAAAATAATCAAACTTGGTGTTATTAGTTTAAAATACTGTACCTTTCCTCCACTCAATACTCATTCATTCAGTCATTCTCTGAAACGCTTAATCCTAATTAGGGTTACGGGGACGCTGGCGCCCATCTCAGCTGACTCCGGGAGAGGGCGGGGTACACCACGCACAGCTCGCCAGGCCATCGCAAGGCCCCACTCAATACTGACATTCCTAATCACTCACATGGACGGAATTATTGGCACCCTTGGGATTTTTCCAGAAAATACACCATTTCTTCCAGAAATTGTTGCAATTACAAATGTTTTCGGTATGAATGTGTTTATTTCTTGGATGTGCATTGGAAAAACACAAAA
>JAQNCB010000007.1:14650500-14660572 GCA_030068295.1 Euristhmus nudiceps | reverse complement strand
CACACACACACACACACACACACACACACACACACACACACAACTGCTCTCACATAACTACAGTATCATTTACAGTATGCTCATTTATTAACCTGAAGGCTGGGAAGCACAGAATTTGTTTTACATTGAGGTTTGAGTGTTAAAGACTGCATAATGTCTGTGGTTACATATTGAGGATAAAAATCATGGCTCATTCCTCAATAAATGAAAACCAAAAGAGTGGTTCAGCATGAGGAATCATTTTCACATATGAATTGGCCCCCCTGGAGTCCTGACCTTAACCATATTAAAAGTTTTCAGAATGTGCTGGAGAAGACTTTATGGAGTGGTTCAGTTTTTCCCTCATCAATTCAAGGCATCGCTGAAAAATGAACCCACACTCACACCTAGGGTCGATTGGGAAACAGACAATTCGCCTAATGGGCATGTCTTTGGACAGCGGGAGGAAACTGGAATACCGTAAGCAGACCCACAAAAGAGCAGGGAAATATACAAACTCTACACAGACATGGCCTTTGATTTGAACTCAGAACCTTCTTTCTATGAAGTAGATGTGCCAGCCACTCCTGCACCAAGAAACACCGTTCAAAAAAAATTTTTTTTTTCAAATGACAGGTTCTCCAGTAACTGGTGCCACTTTTCATGCTTGGGCTTGTGCATCGATGTTTTCTTTATCCCTTATCTAGCACAAATTCTATTTTAGTTAGAAACACATGTATATGTACAGAATCAGACCCATTATAATCCCATTGTAAATCCCTGTTGCTATCGTCATTTCTGTCCATCAGGAACAGTGACGACAGCACCCTCCCATTCATAAATCACTCGTTGTCATTATAAATATATACAATCTCGATATCGATATCAAAATAAAGATACTGCTTACTAGGCATGGATTTGATCATTAGCAAAGAAATTTATCCACTGAAATAGATTAATACTGTTGTCTATCGTCAGTCTGTCAGCTGATGGTCCATGACGATAGCAATCTCCGCACCAATTTTTGACACGCCCCCTGTCTGATGTTCAATAACGTGCATGCGCCATTCTTGTAAATGTCCGCAAATCGGCAGCTCTCGCTGGTAGAGGTTCGTATTCTTCCCTCCATAAAAAAACCTTAATATGGTCATTTTATGTATTATTTTTAAGAATTCTTTCACATGGAAATAAAGTGGCACCAGTTACTGGAGAACCTGTCAAATATCTTTACAGCAGCTTAACTTTTAAGCACTTTTATTTATAAGGATAATCTTCACCACATAGACTGAACATAACAACAACAACAACAACAACAACGGCAACAACAACAACAGGAAGGTGAACAAGCAGCCAAGTGAAAGGCAGAATGTTGGAGAGAGCGCTGAGTACACGTCAGACTGATCCCACTGCTTTAGTAGAAAAGGACACTCTTATTGCTGGACGCCCATAGGGACTAAGGTCCCTGTCATATGCTGCGTTAAGCACTTGAAAAGTCTTTAGGGGAGTGTGTTAGGCCGTCTGGGGATTTAGTCGAAGCCTATAGTAGCGGCGAACATCTGAGCACGTTGCTGCATATGAGAGGTTTCTGCGAGCTCTGAGTGCCGAACACTGACTGATTGCCATGTCTGGGAGATCTAATTTGAAAGGTGGACAGTGATGAATGTCTTGCGGTCGTCTCATGGGCCTTCTGATGTATTATGCATTGGCCGATGCGTCGCAGGACCTGCCGAAGCT
The DNA here is from genome assembly GCA_030068295.1 of Euristhmus nudiceps. Classification (NCBI taxonomy): domain Eukaryota; kingdom Metazoa; phylum Chordata; class Actinopteri; order Siluriformes; family Plotosidae; genus Euristhmus; species Euristhmus nudiceps. Next base: position 14,658,859 of record JAQNCB010000007.1, on the reverse strand, counting down.
CCGCGTGGTGGTGCGACAGAGGCTGAATGAGACATGGTTTGTATAAATGATTTCTCTACAGCAAGACTTTCTTTTTTTCCTTAACAGTGCGGGTCGTGGTGGGAAGCTAATCGTGGGCTGCTGCTAATGGGGAATGACTGACTGCAGTCGGCCCGCCCAGCACTTTTGATGGGCTGAAAATTTGACAAATTCTTTTAACGCGACGACTGAAGCAGGGAGCCCTGTCGAAGTAGAGTCTAATTATCAGAGACACAGAGATAGAGGGCAAGCTGCACTACAGGCTTCCCAAACTGACACTCTAATCCTGCTGTCTGTGTGCATTCATCCTCTCTATCTTCACTGAGAGGTGTGCTCGGTGACAATTTTGCTCTCAGTCACTATCGCTCTCTCCATCTCTCTTTCACAATCAGAAGGACCCATATCTTTAATACCTGTTGCAGGCCCCTGATTTCACAGTAGAAGGCTTTGATCTCTGGCTACTGGATGGCATGTTTTCATTCTGACACTGTGTTGCCAAGCATAAAAAAACTGCAGCATGAAACCCTGCTATTAGCCTGCAGGGGAGAGAGCCAAGGCTGCTGGGTTGGCTTTTGTTCCTCTCCCCAGGAAAACAGCGTGTGTAATTGTGCCTGTGCAGCAGTGGCAGATCAGGCTCCTCCTTTGTTTACACGTCCACCTGGAGAGCACTTCCTGTCAACATCCCCGTGCTCCTGAGCTCCCATCAGCTCTGCATTTTAATGCGTTGAAGCAATATTGACTGCTGCGACTGGCACAAGCTCAGTACTGGCCCTCGGGGGGCCATGCGTGAGCCTTAACGAGTTTATGCCTCCTCTAATTGAGCCATTTTCGCACCAGTGGCTGTTTTTGTCAACTCGAGGCTCCAAGTCTCTAGTGTTTGCCTGTGATTTGCCTCCTCCATGGTCAGCTCGCCAGTCTGATATTGACCTGGGAAAGTGGAAGGCCAGCGTTTCCCTGTCACACACCCCTTCCTGTGAGATTACCTGCGGATAGCATAAGCTGTGCAATCAATTGGAAGAATATATGGCTGAGAGAACAGCGAGCGTTAGAGTGCAAATATATCAGCGAGCTCCCAGAACACAAGCAGAATGCAAACAAAGACAGCAGTACACAAGCTGCTGTTTGATACGTAGCCTTTCTGCCTGTTTCAGAATTCAGATCCTCTCATTTAAAATGCCTTTCGTTTCCCCCGTATTATCTAAAGTCTGCATTAAGCATGACGCTTATTTGTATAAATCTGCATGAAAATTATGCAGCTGCTGTGTTTACGCCAGGCTGAGAGAGAACGGAAACCATCTTTCTTTGGAAAAACACAATTTTGCGGGAAGATCTTCAGAAGGAAAGGGCTGTGCACTGTCCAATGCTATTTTAATGATGCTTCAGTATGCAGAATAGAGCACATTTTGAGTGGTGTTTAACAGGCGAGAAAAGACTCTGATGGAGGTTGGACTGCATGTTCAAAAGCACAACTTTCTTCATTAGTTTACTGAGGAGATGCAATCAGTTCACACAAACACACAATTAGCCCCCCCAACTATAAACCGAAACCACTCTAGCGATATTGAGCATCTACATCCTTCTAAGGCCGAGTATAAGACAGATGACCAGGTCATGCTGACTCTCACTGGCCCACTGTCATGATTTGACTCTCCGCCAGTCGTTCTACCACCAAAACACATGAAATATTGACGCACGGTCTCGCTGTGGCGTGCCTGTGCTTTCTAATTAGAGGATGTGAATAGATTTAAGCAAGAAGACACTGCTTGTGATCTCATTAGCATCGAATCAAAGCAGCATATGAAAGTAGCAATAAATGAGCTTTTGTTTTAACTTCCTTTCATCTTTCCCGGTTTGATGTAAGAACTGTTCATGTCATTAATCTCACTCGAAGAAAATAAATGAATCAGAAGTCTAATTGTGGTGCTCTCATAATGTGGGGAAATAAGAGAAGCCGCTTAAAAAAGTCATGAAGTAATACAAAAACGAGCAGCTGGCTCTCTTTGTTGGGGTTAAGAGCTTAATGGTTCAGAGAAGGTAGGAATAGAAACTGGATCAACACTAATAGATTGACCTGTGTCTGGGATGTTGAGAGGAGGTGGATACAAACACAGAGGGTTGATTTAAGGTCATGAATAAAGAAAATACAAGAACCAGCGATAGAGCAAGGCATGAGCATGACAAAGAAACATATCAACATCAGGCTTTTTACTGTAAGTTCATCACAACACAAACCAAAGTGCAGACTCAGTAGATCAGATTAGGAGATCAAAATGCAGTACGGTGCTTTGCCATGTCGTGACCCTCGTTTTACTGCATACCTCAGAGATGTACAACTGAAACATAAAAATAAGTCCAGGACATGGCAGGATGCAGGATAACACAGGATACACTTAAGAGTAGATTTAAATAAGAAACGCCCTGATTTTGGCTTCGCTCCACCAAAAACATCCGACTCTATTCATTGCCTGCAAGGCACAGACCAATGTTTAGGGAAGAATTGATGAAGGATGAATACCATGTGGGCGGATTGGTGGCATAGTGGTTAGCACGTCTGCCTCACAGCAAGAAGGCCAGGGTTCAATTCCCAACTTGAGCGTCTCTGTGTGGAGTTTGCCTGTGCTTGCATGGGTTTCATCTGGGTACTCTGGTTTCCTCCCACAATCCACAAACAGGCACAGTAAGCTAACTGGCTTGACCCTTGGTGTGTGTGTGTGAATGGTTGCATGGCTGTTGTCCCTGTGATGCCCTGGTGGGCTCTCTGGGGTGTACCGGGCCCAGAGTTGGCTCCAGATGGTGGGTGCCAACCTCCTCCTGACCCTAATTGGGATTAAGTGGTTTAGAAAATGAATGAATGAATGCCATGCAGCTGATTGTTTTTGGATTTTTTAAACTTTTGCATATGGGAGAATGGAGCGCAACACATGTGAATCAAAAGTGCATAGTACGATGCATATAAAAAACATCTTAGTTATGAACGGGAGAATGAAGCCCTCACTGTGTTTGCACAGACCTTCTCTCATCTTATGGTTCAAAACGTATCATAAAGTCCTTAAGGCTAAATAAAATCCCTTATTTGATGTTCATGATTTAGACTTATATTATTCAACATTGCTAAATATAATTTTAGCTGTTTGAAGAATAAAAGATAAGAAATTGCAGGCGTGAACCAATATTGTTATAAAAAATTATAAACTTAATTAAAATTAAATTTGCTTTGTGGTACATTTTACACTGATATCATACTGATGTGTATGACATGAACTCATTTTCCAAACCGCCGAATCCTATTAGGGTAGCAGGGAGGCTTCAGCCTATCTTTATCGTGTGTGTGCTGTCCATCGTGGGGCCAGCACACACACACACACACACACACAGACACACACACAACCAGTCATACTCACACTCACACTCACACCTCAAGCAACAAGCTGAATGTGCATGTCTTTGAACTATGGGAAGAAACCCGAAGTACCCAGGGCACACGAGCATGGGCATAACATGCAAAATCCACAAAGAAATGCCTTCACCAAGCCCAGGACTCGAACCCAGGACCTTCTTGCTGTGAGGCAGATATGCTAATTACTATGCCACCACGCTGCCCTGATCCACTACCAGGATCACAATATTACAGCATTCTGTTTGCACTTTTTGGTTCATCTGTTTCAATTAAAGGTTTGCTCTATAAACAGTTACTGTTAGTTACAGAAAAAGCAAATCCCAGGAAGTCCAGAGAACCCCTGCAAGGTGCTTAGGAAAACCCTTAACCCATGACCACTCGGCTCCATGTTTGTATCCACTGTAAGACAGCATTAATGCAATTAATGTTAAATTAATGTCATTTTGTTTCAAAAACTGTAATTTAGAAAATTACTATTACTATAATTACTACTATTATTTTTATATAACAAATGAAATAAAAACAGCTCTTGGTCATAAATCCAGCTCGCGTGTATTGTTAGAATTTCAGAAAGTCACGTCAAACTTATTTTTAGAAAAGAGCTGATCTCATGAAGACCTTATTTTACATTTCACTTTCTTGCGCACAGACGAATCGTTCAAACAGACAGCGTCTCTGAAGCATTTCAGCACATTTGGAGACTGTCTGTGGCATTGTTTATCATTTAAAATGGATTAAAAGAAGAATGTCTGTCAGGTCTCCTATAGGAAGTGACACAATACACAGCTCATTTTTTACTCTGTTCTCTGTAATTATTTTTTAATGATAAAACTAGCATATCAAGAAAAGTGGGGTAAAGGCAGTTAGATGCGAGTTGGTGAGGTAGAACCAAAGTCATATTTAGCACACACTGTACTATATAACAGAGATAGAGCACTATCACTTAGATGGAAAGTGAGAAAAAAAAAGAGATTAAGAAAAAGTGAAAAAGAAAATGAGAATAAACAGGCGGAAAATAGGCAGGGAAGAGAGGGATGATCTGAAAAGAGAATATTTCTGCATGCAGGCATATACCATGCATAATAAAACACTTCAAATAGGCAAACAAGCGAAAACACACAGCTAATCCAGATGCACTGCTCCTTTGCCCTTACACGGTTATCTACCCTCCCTCTGTAATGCGCCGATAAATAGCTACAAGACAGAGGCAAGGGAAGAAGTCAGGAAAAACAAGAACGATACAGTCATTTACAGACATTCTATTTTCACCTCTAACACACACACACACACACACAGAGCGAGAGAGAGAGAGAGAGAGAGAGAGAGAGAGAGAGAGGGAGAGAAAGAGAGAGACTCTCACTCCTTCTCTCTTGCTCTCGTGCAATACTGAATTAATCAGATCCAAAGGACATCATCTTCAAACCCGACATCCCCCCATAGGCAAGTGCCTCATTGCCTATGCAGTGGAGGAAACTTCACAACATCCTAAAAATACAGCGACTCCTGGCAGCGAGGTAGAGGAGCGAGACAGCCGTAACCAGTAAGCTCATGGGAATAGACATTGTGATTAGATGCAAGAACTCTTGCTTTCAAAAACAACTTGTGCTGCTGCACAGAAGACACTTGCGCCTTTTCAACTACGCACTGCTGCTTCTGTTGCTGCAGTGTGGCGTAGCGCTGCTGAAAAGGCTCTTTCAGATCTGGCTGGGTCAGACCCAGGCACAAAATCAGAGGGGGGACGAGAGTGTTTAAACCAATTATGTGAGGCAGATTATTGTTTTTATGAAAATGGAAAGAATAACACGCGCTCAGAAAGTACAGATCAAGACGTTTATTTTGTGAGAAGCATATCCCAGAGCTATCACAGTTGTTTTTAAACTCTTCTCTACTTCACATGTTTGAGAGAATGAGGTACACTTTATTTTTGTTCAATCAGAGCCTGGAATTACTTTCAAGTCACATTTTTTTCCCTCAGTGCGAATCCTTTACCCCAATGCTAATCCAATCTATCCCAGTGCCCAGCAAGGGGCATTTCAGCACAGAGTTTGCACATTCTCCCTGTGCTTGCCTCCAGGTACTCTGGTTTCTTCCCACAGGCCAAAGATGCGCACATGAGGCTAATCGAATATTTTTGATTTGCCACTAAGTGGGAATGGTTGTGTGTCTGTGTTGGCCTTGGTGCAATGGTCTGGCAAGCTGTCCAGGTGTACCCTACCTTCACCCGGCGTTATTTGGGATGGGCTCCGGTCTCCCAATGGCCTTCTTATGGGATAAAGCAAAAAAAGGGGAACCATGAAATGAACCATTAACTGATAAATCTTGAAATAATTTGGGTCGAGTCTAGAAACAAGTTTACTAATCTCAGATTTGGTGCATGCACACACACACACACACACACACACACACACAAACACACACACACACACTCACTCACACACTCACTCACTCACACACACACACACACACACACACACACACACACACACACAAATTCATTTTTGCATTGAAACTGAATTAGAATGCATAATGCGATGTTCACACACAGCAAATTAAGCGCCTCCTAATACACAGGCAGCTGAAGATAACGTTATGGCAGTGCATGATTTTTATTTTTTAGAGTCTCTGAATGTGACTACTTATACAAAACCCATCAATAGGAGGACCTTTGGATTTCGTGAGTTTGGATTGTGCTAAGTTTGCATGTTCTCCCCGTGCATGTGTGGGTTTCCTCGGGGTACTCCGGTTTCCTCCCTCAGTTCAAAAACATGCACAGTAGGCTAATTGGCCATTCCAGATCACCCTTAGGTGTGAATGTGTGTGAATGGTTATGTGAGTATTCACCCTGTGATGGCCTGGCGAGCTGTCCAGGGTGTACCACCCCCCTTCCAGAGTCGGCTGAGATGGGCACCAGCCTCCCCGTGACCCTAATTAGGATTAAGCGGTTCAGAAAATGGATGGATGGATGGATGGATCTTTTTAGCTGCTTTCAGGCTTTTAAATCTTAATCACCGTAACAATTCGCCCTCCTTAACGGAGATGTCACTTCCTTAATATTAGGCTGAAATCATACGATGATCTGTTAGCCCTGCACAGAGGTAAGCACTCTGAGTAAGTTCGACTGCAATATATACTCCAGGCCAGAGTAGATTGAGGCCAGGTTGCCATGACTACACATGAAATGACAAAACCTGTATTTCAATTTCAGAAGATAATGAGAATAGACAATTCGGTCCTCCATCACTCAGTGTCAGGGTGTGTTATCAACAAATTTGTCTTACTGTCAGTTAGTCACTCTGCTGACTGCATGCTTATTAGGCTTTGCATTTCCACGCAATAACACAGCAAAGAAAAGTGGAACGCTCAGCTGTGTTCGGCATTTTGAGGGGCTTGCTATCCAGAAAGAATAACAGCATCACCCACTTTGTAGAAATGGCATCAGAGGTTCTTTGCTTATATCTAGGAAAAAATCCAAAGATAGAAAGTTTTTGTAAACTTGAAGTTTGAAGTTGGACATTAACCATCCAATAACCTCATTATTTTCCAGCCTCTTGCTGAATCCGGCACATCGATTTGAGTTTAACCGAAACTGGAAACGTGATAGAACAATGATGGGATTCACAAATCGAACCTCAAAAAAAAAATGTAAAAACAATAAACACACATCATAACAATGTCTCTTTTCCTTTAGGAGCTCAGAGAGCGTGTAAAAGCTCATGAATGCACAGTGTTGCTGTCACTCCATGAACTCCGAGGCCTTGGCCTTTTGCCTGGGCTGCCTAAAACAAATGAGGGGAGCTCATTTCCTGTGCAGGCGTATAATAAAATGGATATAACACAATGGAACAGCGTGGCTCAGCTCGGCAGCAGAAGTAAGTATGCGGTGCCTTGGGCGAGTCAGTGACATGACTGTGATTGGACGAGACACCGAGAAACCAGATCAAAGCAATCTCTAGTGTTTTGGCCCCCAGCACAGTGTAGAGTGGGCCCACACACACACACACACACACAGACACACACACAAATGCAAAGCACATATACTCTCACCCAGTCCCTCACTCTCATAAACACATGCACTCACGCAGGATGGACAGAGGCAGAAAGAGCCGAAAGAGAAGATGAGGTCCGTGCATTGCCTTCCACCTAACCTTGCTGGTGAGATTAGACCTCGCTCCGCCTGCCACCTCCCTCCCTCCCTCCCTCCCGCTTCTCTCTCCCCTCCGCGCACTCTCCTTCTCTCGCTCTGCTGAAAGCGTGATCCCAGAGCTTTTCAATCTTGAGCTCTGATTTCAGACTTTCCAGCGAAGAGCAAACCAAATGACATTTGCATTCCTGCCATCCCCTGCACACAGCCGAGCCTGGTTAGATGTTTGCTTTTGCCTAATCCGAATTAAGCAAGCACACTAAATATGATATTCTATTGCGTGTGCGTGTTTGGTCACTCGACTGAACTTTTCCTATCCTTCAGCATGCTAATCCTCAACCTCTGTCCCAGCTGTGTTTATGTGTTTATGCAAGACTTGCACTGTGAGAGATGGCGTTTCGGGAAATGGCATGGTTGGCCGATTTTTTTTTCTTTTTTACACAGTTTGTTCATTTTGAATCACGAAAAGAGCAAAAGCTCAGAGAGGAATATAGTACGGCATATAATTTATGCTGGAATTATCTTTGTGCCGAGGCTTTCTTCGCTTTCTAGTCTTTTTTTTAACTATTTTACTGCACTTGCTTAAAAGTCTTACCAGTGTAATCATCTACGATCTTTAATATTTAATTCATCATTTTCCAAAGTGCTACATTTTTTAAAAACGTCTAGCTTGTCAGTGATCAAACAGCTAATGGGAAAAAAATAGGTACAGCAAAGTACTGTTCTCTCTCTCTCTCTCTCTCTCTCTCTCTCTCTCTCTCTCTCTCTCTCTCTCTCTCTCTCTCTCTTGCTCATTCTCCCCC
>JAQNCB010000007.1:14299538-14315121 GCA_030068295.1 Euristhmus nudiceps | reverse complement strand
AGAGCGAGAGGGAGAGAGAGAGAGAGAGAGAGAGAGAGAGAGAGAGAGAGAGAGATCAGCTGTCAGGGTGGACGGATGTCGAGATTTCTTTTTCTCCCTTTCCTCTCTTTCTCTGTCCTCGGGGTTTTATGTCGTTGTAATAAGAAGCCAGTTTGAATGTATTATGTGCTCTAAACCTTAGCAGCACTTCTTTTAATAAATCCTCCCCTGAATGTGTCGCTACTAATTAACAGGGCGTTCCACTTTAAAACAAGGACAATAAACCAGGTTCCACTGAATTTAGGTGAAATTTGGGTGAAAATGTGAACATTAAAATGTCCAGCTTGGTGTACTGTGAATGTAATTGAGAGGCAAACCTCTGGAAAGAATGGGAGACGGTGAAAGAAAGGAGGTTGTAAGGAAGATGTGTGATGGTGCTGGAGGACGTTCTACTTTGTGGAGTATTTTTAGCGTGAAAGCAGCCGGGTGGCTTTTTTTTCTCCCCCCCTCAAGACAAGGACAAGATTTATCATTTCTGTCAGCCAGCAAGGTCTGATACTATAGCATCCCCATACAATACACATATACTTTACAACGGTTAACAATACCACCACTGCTATATCTCCTGGTTTTTGTTTTCAGGTAGGCCCTGGATTTTTTTTTTTTTTTTTTTAAGAAAACATAAATGAATTCAGTTTCTTCGTGTCCCTAATGTGCATTGTCATTTTACTGTAGCACTGCGTCTGAACTTTTTAATGATATGGCTCACATGTTTGTTTAGCTACTGTCTCACAAAGTCTCCGTGTCTTTGAGAAACTGAGTATGGAGGTTCATGTCTTTTCATTTAGCTTTTTGTCAGAACTCAGTGAGGGTTAAGGCTAACATGAACAAGATAACCACTGTATATCCTGTATTACAGGGTAGCACAGCCTGCTAAAGTGCTATTTATTCTATTCTTTATACATGACCTCAGAAAACACATGGTGTCTGCTAGTGTCGCCACCAAGTATGATATCTCTCTCATCTACAAGACTTTTGCTGCCTACCTTGGCAGATGGCTGTGGTATCATCAGGATTATCTCTGTTCTTTTTAAGCAGGTACAAGAAACATTATTATAGAAATTCTCCCCTTGCAAGCCGATGTGGGTCAGGCTAGTCTTGGGCAAAGCATGCATAAACAAAGTCTACAATACACAGTACATACATGCATCTATGACTCCATCCATGCATATGTGCATATATACAGTATATATGCACATATGCATCTATGACTCCATCCATGCATATGTGCATATATACTGTATACAACAATATCTTGTAATGGGAAAGTCAGTTCAGAATAGTATTTGCCCTTGGCCATGCCAGATGCCATGTGGTACTGGTTCTGATGGTGCATCTGTTTACCTGACGGGTGTTTCTAAAGCAGATGATTTATCGGGTGTGTGAGGTCCATAATTTTATTGGATTTTTTTTTTTTTTTTTTTTTTTTCGGTTCTTGGGCCTGGTGTCATGGGGCTTCTAAATTGAGAGCTGTTGCTGACCAGTCAGTCTTTCTGCTGTGTGCAATTCACTACAATCTGGTCTTTAAAGAGGAGGAGGCAGAGCTGAAGCACACACACTCATGGATGAGGTTAAGATGCTGTCAGTGGTGAAGAACTGGTTGGGAGATGTTGAATTTCTGTAACTTTTGAAGAAATAAAAATGAACTGAGGTGGTTTTTATTCCCTTTTTTTTTTTTTTTTTTTTAATTTATTAATTTTTTTTTTTAATTTGTTCCTGAATTTATTTATTTTGTGAATTCTGGATGAGAATATAGAAGGCATTTAATAGGCTATACTGATTATGTAAGTAAACAAACTACTTTGTTTCCACACAGGGAATCAAAGCCATTTTTTAATGAATGTGTACACACACACACACACACACACACACACACACACACACACAAATCTTGCTCCTACGGACTAAGACGGGGTTTAGGGTGTCCGGATTAGTGAATAGTCCGGAGGAGTGAAGTGGGGGGGGGGTCTATACTCCATACTGAATACTAGTAAAATCACCACAAAGTTCTATAAAAGCACAGTAGAACTGAACATTTTAATACCCAAATAATAAATTTATATTGTACCTGTACAGTAAATACATGTAATACATATTGTAATACATAATACAGTAATTCATTTAACTGGCGCTCAACATCACCGTCGTTAGTGTTACGCGCTAGTTGCCCCACCTCATTACATATACCGTGATGATTTCTAAACCGCCATAACCAACCTGTTGAAGCCTTTACAGTTTATTCCCATGTGGTGAACAAGCTTATCGGTGGCGGACATTATCTGAATAACGCACACACTCATGATCACGGCACAGATAGTGCTACACACTGCTCTTCTTCTACACTTGGGTTGTAAACACTGGCCTCTTCTGCTACACTTAGGTTGTAAACACTGGCGTGCTCATGACACCTAGTGGACAAAGTCTAGTATGACATCATCTGAACTCATTATAACCGATTGAGTGGACCGGAGGGGATTTTGACCGGACGGGCAGATTAGTCCAGATAATCCGAAGTCCGTACGATCGGGGTCCAGTCGAGCGAGGTTTGACTGTATGCACATACATGCATACATACATACATGCATGCATGCACACACCTCGTATTTTCCAGACTATAAGTCGCACTTTTTTTCATAGTTTGGCCTGGGGTGACTTGTACTCCAAAGCAACTTGTATGTGAAATTTTTAACACATTATTATAATAAAGTGTATAAAAAAAGTAAAAAAAAGAAGAAAGTGTATTCTGTACATGAAACTGAGAAGGCAAAAGATCAAATGGACCTTATTTTTTCATTCTTTCTGCAGCGATTGATTGACTGTATGTCAAATGTTCATTTGAATATTGGGCAGCTTTAGCATTCTGTTTTTCCCAATAAGCATTTTCAGCTGGATTAATCAGATTTTTCTCATATTCAGTGAGTTTGTGGTTATGAAAACGCTGAAGCATGGCATCGTGGAAATGTTTCATGTTTGATTCCGAAATACAAGGTCATTAAAGGTCATGAGAGCTGTTTAATTTGTCTTTGTTTTGGCAGCACTGCTGCCTCCCCTTTACAGGGTGTGTTCATTTTTAGGCATCAAACCCTGTAGGGGGAAATGGGAGTTTTATTTTTGTGGTGATAACGTATTTCTATGACGTAGTATTTTTCAACCTTAATTTTTTGGAACCTACATGACACACCGGTGGCATGGTGACATAGTGGTTAACACAACTGCCTCACACCAAGAAGGTCCTGGGTTCGATTCGATTCCTGGGTGTGTACGTTTCTGTGTGGAGTTTGCATTTTCTCCCTGTGCTTGTGTGGGTTTCCACTGGGTATTCCAGTTTCCTCCCACAGTCCAAAGACATGCACGTTAAGCTAGCTGGCTGTTCCAAATTGAAACTATGACCCTTTTGTGAATGGTTGTGTGTGTTGGCTCTGTGATGGCCTGACAAGCTGTTCAGTGTGTACCCCACCTTTAAACAGTGTCGGCTGAAATAGGCACCAGCTGCCCGCTTATCCTAGTCGTATTACGTGGTTGGACATATGAGTCAGTGGCGTTTTCGTCTGCGTAATATTAATTTCCAAATTGGTAGTGCATTTGTGTTTTCCTGTGGAGGCAGTGGCATGCTGTTCCTGCTAGAGCATGAAATAATGTGATCTGGCCTTGGGTGCCCTTGACAATTTCATCTCCCCACCTTTCCTTTACAGATGTGTCTCAGTCTTTTATAGTATTAGTTCTGTAAATTGTGCCCCTCTGTCCAACTTAAGTAGGAACCAGACATGAAATGAAGTGCTGTGGCAAAATAGCAGGTTTATACAGAATGAATGCTGAGAGGAGAGATGGTCCATTGCTCAGCACAGTCTCATATGAGCTACTGCAAGGACACTGATTAATCAGAGAGTATTTTTAAATTGAGTGATGTGTGAGAAGGCTATATTTATCCTCTCTGTAATGGCGAACGGTGTCTGGCTTCACCAGTTGTTTTTTTTTTTTTTTTTTTTGTTTGTTTTTTTTTTTTTTTTTTTTTTCCCCTTTTTCTTTCTTTTTTTTTAAATTGAACATCTGGAACATCAAGGCTGGGCATAACTGCAGGTTCTCTGTATGTTTTTTCTTTACAGCCTATTAGAACGTCAACCTGTTTCAATATCCTGAAGGTGAAATAGTTCCACGTTTTCATTCTAGTCGTGATGTCTGATTTCATTATACAACATCGTTGTATGTGTGTGTTTGCCACATACTGCAGTACAGGACCAACTACTAAAAGAATGAGTTGATCACAGCATACATTAGAATTACTTCATGCTGGTTGTAGTTTTGAAGGGTTGTCTTCCCGACTTAATGCCTTTCAGTCCTGTTTCAAGTCTTGCGTATAATCTGGTGCTGTTAATGCCAGAAAATCGGGAAATAGGGATCTAAAAATCCTTTGCTGGGGTTGCTGGAATATCATTCCTTTAGAAATTGATGTGAAAACATCATTATGACACCATGACCTGATGACTGCAGCCCTTTACTATGTATGTAGTACTATGTACTGTGTATGCTGTTCATATGTGATAAAATCTCTGAGCGCATGTCTGTTTGGGTGATGGATAACGTATGAGGAGGATATATCTGCACTGTTAACATGATTATACTGCATTAACCCGGACAAATAAAAAGTTCTCTGGTTTCATCCTAGCTCCTAAAAATGTGCTGTCTGGCAAAAGAACAGTCACACTAATATTTTGTTGGCCTGCCTTTATCCTTGATTACAGCACATAGTACACGCCATAGCATTGTTGCTTTAGTTGGTCAGGTCGAAGCTCAGCAACATTATGAGCAAAAATATGACATCAGCTGATCGCGGGAATGTACTCAATGACCGGGTTATCCCATCAATGCCCTTTTTCTTCCCTGATAGCACAGCTTAAAAAAAATGGGTAACAAATAGTAAAAGAGTTGTCTTGCGCATTTTCACACATGAACTGGCAGAGTCCTGACCTGACTGATTTTCAAGTCTTTGGGATATGCAGGAGAAGACTTTATGGTGTGGTTCGATTTTTCTTGGCATCAATTCAAGATTCCGGTGACAGATGAACCCAGTTCTGAAGGGAAATAAATATTATGAAGCTACTGACGTTTTCCGATACACCTGCGGTTATCAAGCCTGAAGGCATTCCAACAAAATATTAGTGTACGGCAGTAGAGTGTTTATATAGTGCATATAATTAAACCACTGATGAGCCACTGGGCTCGGGTGTAAAAGCCCACAGACTTCACCTTTATACTTAAACCATGTTTGGAATTGTTTTTATGATTTATTTTTGCCTTCACAAGTTGTTCCTGTTTATTAGTAGGTCACATGACCATAAAATGCCTGCACCTGTGCTATTTGAATAACTTTTTTGACAGGTCCTACTAGTGTAAGTTACGTACTGGTTAGGGTGCTGGGCTCATGTTCAGAAGGTTGTGGGTTCGAATCTTGGTGAGACCCCAGCCGTGGTAAGACCCCTGGGCAAGGTCTGCACCACAAGTGTCCAAATCCACCTGCTGCCTTGTAGGTTATGCCTCTGGTGCAGAGGCATAACCTCTGAAAATAAACCACTTGATGTGGAGTGGCGCCCCTCAAGGTATCAGCCTACAGTCTCCCAACGCCAAAGGTTAGGCATCGGAAGATGCCAACGGTCCGCACTGGACTATGGCAATATGGATCAATTGACTAAACATCCTCTGGTCAATATTTTATTGTTCTAAATCTTCAGCGACAGGCTGCATCAAAAGAGTGAGGACTTCGTGGTACATTTTTATTTTATAGCATATGCCTAAAATCTTTTTATTTTTTTTTCACATGATAAAATTTAATTTTACCCTCATGTCAGTTTAGATTTGGATATTTATTTATTTTCGTCTTGTCATTTTATAGAATGTAGTACACAGTGCAGTCTGTATTTCCAGTAGAAATGACTGGCATGACAGATTTTAAAAGACAAAAATCCCAGAGATAATTTCATTACTCCGCGTCCTCAAGTACGCCTAATCCAATCCAAATAGGGCCACAGGCTACATATAATACCCTATGATGACATCTTTTCTTCCATCAGTTCCTCACAGCTGTGAACAGGTTGCTTTTAGCCATGGAACTAAAAATATATATTCTATTCCATTTTCTTCAATAAATCATAGTATAGGAAATCACGAACTTGCATTTTAAAAGGAAAAACTGCAATCTGAGAATTAGATTGAGTGAGTATATGATCAGATAAGTGGACTAAAAGCAGGAAATTGCCTGGCTTAATAATGTAATGAGGCTTTTTGCTCCCGTTTTTGTGGCTTTAGCTCCTCAGTGACCACAATTAGCTCTCACTAGTTTATTACTACCGCTGATATGGAGTGATAGCTCTTTATGATTGCAGTTAATACCCGATGAAGACGATGCTGGGTTTTGTGTAGAGTGACTCTCAGTTGAGAAAAATATTAGCATAACTAGTGGAACTGCTCTTGAAAATAAAAAGACTGTAGTAACAGATGGAGCTTATACAATTGTAATTGTTTTTTTTTTTTTTTTACCCCCTCCATCTGACTTGTTTTTCTCTTATAACATCTCTCTCTCTCTCTCTCTCTCTCTCTCTCTCACTATCTATCTAATATATATATATATATATCTGTTTTTCTCCCTGCCTTTTTTTTTCTGCAAGGAGTGAGAAAAGAGAAATTTTTGAACTCTCCCTGCGACTCTTTGATTTGCATATGTTTGCATGCTAATTATTATGGAAAATTATGTGCAAACTCTGGCTTATTAAAATATATTTGAGATTCATGCACAAGCTATAAGGCATTTACATACTTAAAGATTAGCACGTCACTGTGTACCGTGACCCTTTGCTTGTTTTAAATCTTATTAAGCCTTATTAAAATCTTATAGATGCATGAATGGAATGTTAATCCTAGTGTTAGTCTGATCGCTGCCTCCTTAATTTTTTTTTTTGGCTGTCCAGAGACACTGTGTGGGCTTCGCATGAGGGAATCACTAAGGCCTGAGGTCCACCTGAGAAAAGGCTTTTTATATTTTACTGTACGAGTTAATGGCTTGCATTATATACACTGCCTGAACAAAAAAAAAAGTTGTGCACATGATTGTTGTTGTTCCGCCTTTAGCCTTGCTTACAGCATGTAATTGTCATGCCATGGTTCAAAAAAACTTGAGCAATAAAACATTTATTTCCATCCAGTGTTGGCTTAATTTTTCACCAAAATCTCGAATTGAGGAGGGAAAAAATTGAACGAATCCATGAATTCTTCTCCATCACACCCCAAAAACATTCAATAGGGTTAAGGTCAGGATTCTGGGGGACCAATACATGTGTGAAAATGATCCCCCATCCTCCCTGAACCACTCTTTCCATTGTTTGAGTCCCCATTTAGATCCGTGCCATAGGGGAAGAAAAAGTCCATTGACGTAAGCTGCTCATTCAGTTGATCAGCTGACTTTATTTTAATGTTGCTGAGCCTCAACCTGACCATCTGGAGCAACAATGCCATGGAGATTACATGCCGTGATCAAAATTAAAGGCTTTCCAAGAAAATATTAGAGTACGGCCTTTTCGGCCGGGCAGTGTATATTATAATAAACAGATAATTCTATCGTGCTGTGTAACCTGCTATAAATAAAATCACAGCTCGTGTATGCAGACTTTTTAGTCACCAATTATAAAGACTTACCTTCAGGTGCTGTAATTTCTTACTATTGTGGTTCAGCAAAAGTAGCGAGATGACAGATATGTTTATCTTGGAAGCTTTTAGAATTCGTATTTATTTCCCAAAGTCGTTTTAGAGAGAATGAGGAAACCACCTGTAATTTGACAGTGGTTCTACAGTGATCTTGTTGTCTGTTTTTGTTTTTGTGAAACATGGCTCTGATTAAAGGGTAATTACAGTTCCATGTCATGCTGCCCAAATGCAGCTGGTATCAAGGCAACTATTTATTATTGGATTTTAAAGCACAAAAGTGGTGCAGATCAGATGCATGGCCGTTTTAGTGGCGTTGCATAACAAGGCTTATGCATTTATGTAAGAATAGTTTCAAGGGGTTACAACGATACATTTAATTTCAGTACAGGTTACAGCAATCTATGTCTCATAACTCAACATTTCTCAATAGACATTCGGCAATGACTTTCACAATTCTAGCAAAATCAGCATGCCCTGATGATATCATTACTATTTAAAAAGTAGAAACATCAATGATGTCAATGATGGTGTTACTTGATGCACCAGGAAAGTAGGGATAGCTTTGGAATCCCTTTGTTTGCACTAAACTTGAAGCCAACCATCATTGCCAGTGCTGTCTTTGCAGTCACAGCTGTACGATGGTGTTTACACATCACAGCTGGATGTCCTGGAGTCATCCTCCCATATTGCTTTCTGAGCCGTGCTCCAATTGGCTGACTAACACACCAACCGGGTTGAGAAAACTGCAGACTTGCCTCATGAGCACAACAGCTAGACATGGCTTACTGCGAGAGAGAAGCACTCTAGCGCTCGTCTGTACTGATATTTATTGTTGTTACGGCTAATCATAAGTCCACTAGATGGCTACGTCTGAATCTGTCACTGTATCATGTGCTGGGCTTTGTACCTAGTTTTACATGGATGTCAAAAAGGACAGAATGTTCTTTTCTCTCCCAAAGCACTCTTACTCACACATATATACTCCACAAGGAGTGGCGTCTGGGCAGGCTCTGCCCTCTGCTATTGTTATTGCTGTGCAACACCACATAGCAATCCATTCCAGATGGCCCCTGCTTTCTTGGCCCAATTGAATTGTCCATATTTACAACAGCAGGCTCCTGACAGCAAGGTTTGTTGTGGTGTTTCCTTTATACTAAAGCCACTTTTTTTTTTTTTTTTTTTTTTGGATAATAAAAGCATAACTTGATATTTCTTCCTCTGTTCCAGTATTACAATGATTACAGAATATTCCCTGAAGGACACACTAGAGAGCCATGTTGTAAAAGGCTAACTTTGAAAGCAGAGCTTTTGTGCATGTGACATCAATGACTGGATGTCTTTATCGTATGCAGGGGGCTCTAATTAGCTTACGCTGTTCATCCGTCCTAAGAGAACAGCACAAAAGGGCCAGTGCAGTTTTATAACAGGAGCAATTGTGAGGAGAACCCTGCAACATGACTTTCATTGACACTTGCAGGCTAAGCTACGTTAACCTTATTCAGTGAAAGGGATGTTCAGTTCCTGTCTCTTAACTGGGAGACATATCCTCTTGCCCAAGTGGTTGGTGTAACCATTAGTGAATTTGTTATGGAGTTTTTTATTTGAGGAACTTGAAAATCTACTGGGGTTTAATCATATCTGTGATATACAAACCAGTGTAACACACAGGAATGCTGAACTGTCCTTGGCAATATTTATAGTGGTTTATATACAGGTAGTATACTATTTAAATCGGCTCGAGAAAGGGTTACATCAATCTTAAACTCTTTATGGCCTCCTCCACTCTACTAAAGAAAATTAAGATAGCTGACTGCCAAGCCAATGAGACATTTGGTACATAATGCCAAGCTGTGTAAAAGTTACCATTTAAAATGATTGTAAGCCCTCCCTATGTAAAGAGTTTGTTTACTCTTCCCTTCCTTTGGTCATGTCAGAGAATGACCATCTTCAACTGTCGAGTTTTTTTGTGAGCTTGTGCCCAGTGTAGCCTCAGGTTCCTCTCCTTGGTTGGCAGTAGTAGAACCTGGTTTCCAACCTGTTGCAGCACCTCTGCCCCAAAGTTTCACATCTGTGTTTTGACATGCTTTTCTGCTCACCACAGTTGAAAAGAGTGCTTATTGTAGTTAATCTAGCTTCCTGTCAGCTTGAACCCATTTTATGACTGTGTTCCAACAGCTCTCTTCATCAAGATTTCCATTCACAGAACTTCTGCTCCTTGAATTTGGTTTGTTTGTTTTGTTGCCTCTGCCAGAATCTACACCACCAGCAGAGATATTGTGATTGCTGGTTTTTTGTCTGCTTGTCGACAATTTCCTGACAAACATAGCAGACAGATTTCAGCCAGACATGGTCAATATGCTACCCACCTGAGTCCTGGAATTTATTTGTTTTTGGAAGGTCAAGGTCAAAGCTCAACATCACAGGAAGGTCATAAATATCTCCCTCTTCTTTACCATACAGAACGATTATGTTTGGGATGTATATTGCTAACGCACTAGGGGGAGACATTTCATTACAACTATGCAGAGTTATATTAAAACCTGCAGTCTTTTTTGCAGATTTTTTTGGGTTTTAATCATTTCACTTGTCAGCATTACCCATGTGTGCCTGGCGGCTGTACCTTACACTCTGAGTGCCTTGGTAATTCTTTTTGTTTCTGCACCATTTTGTGCAAACTTAAAAGACTGCTGTGTGTGGGTAGGACAGTGGCTCAGTCGTTGACTTGCTTGAAGTCAGCTGGACCTGGTTCACTTGTGACCCGGATTGATAAGAATTACAGATAATGGTTGACTTGAAAGAAAATGAAGAGTCCTCAGTTGTTTATCTTAGATTGGGGTATCACAAGTTGAGGATAAAGTTACAAGGGCATCATTTTTCAGCATTAATTATTGTGCAAGAAGATAAATATCTTGCCCTCCTACCTTTCCCACTTTCTCACTCCCCACCAGACGGCCTTCGCTATCCTCCATGTCCCGTTTGAGTTGTGACTTGTGTGTCACTGTCCGTCTGCCGCTGCATTCCAACTGGGTGTAAAATGTCAGCGGGGGTGGCGTGTAAATGAAGTTCACATCTGGTGAATAATGGCTCAGCAGGTTTCTTGTGTGTTTGAGTGAGAGTAAAAGAATCATGCAGCGACATTATCACCACTTCAGACTGTGTGGGTGTGTGCATGTGTGTGTTTTAATCTTTATAAGACTGTAGGAGATGGCACTGAGGGAATGCAGTCATTCATTGGTGTGGTCCATGAACACATTTCTTATAAGGGGAAAATCTGTCTCGATGTGTTTCCACATCTAGTCTTGGTGTCACTGTCTAATTTTTGAAAGCACATTTTGGCCAATCAGTATTTGTAGCTCACATTTTCATCAGGTTTGTTTGTTAGAGTGGTGAGACTTGCACTATTTCATCTGAACCGGGGACCTTTTTTGACAGTAAAGCTTTGGTTCTCCCCACTTGCACAGCATTCTTAAGCCTTACTGATCAGCAGTTCTATCTTTTTCTGGCTCCTGTGATATCCACCTATTACAGTTTAAGACTAGGATTGCCTCTGGAATCCCTGTAACTTTGTCAGGTGGTTAGGACTCGTGCTTCAAAATCTCATGCCATTTTCCTTAAAGGTTTTATTATACTTTTGGTGCTCCACCACGACACAGATTGTAATAAACACTTGTAAATCTTTTCTTTTGACCCTTAACCTGCATCTTCAATGATCTTGTTTTAAAGAATTACAAAAAGCACAATCTGGAGTCTATTTACATGCAGAAATATTTACCAGGAAATGGATTGTTTATGCGTGTCTTAATCACAGCTTTCTCTTTAAAATCTCCATATGTTTGTATGTTAACATGTAATTCAAACAGAATTATAGTGCAAGCGATGAGTGACATTAACTGTCTGTTACTATAAAGCAAAATTCCTTTCAGAGTGTAAAAACGAACATTTAAAGCTCAGATATTATACCCAAACCTTTATTTTTCATTTTAGACACCAGTTGCGAACCAATGATAATTCTTAATCTAAAAAAACAGTCCTTCAAAAAGATACTTCCCCACCATCTCCCTGAAACACTGATTTTAACTGAATGTCCTGTTTGGTTTCCTCCTCCCATTTATTATTTCTGCTCTCTGTGCATACTCTGCTCTGATTGGTTGCCTGAAAGCTCCAGCTCCGTACACTGGCAGGCAGAACTGGATGGGCAGTGATGCACCTGTGCAAGGGAGTTCAGTAGAGGAAGGCCAGCTAATCAGAAGCTCCAGCCACGGCAAAAAAAAAAAAACCTGGTGAAAACTTGAGTTTGGGCCCAGCTCAAACAGCCCAGAGGGAAACTTAAACATGTGCTAACCTCATTACTTGACACTCTGTCTTTGTCCAACATGGCTACTCAACAGTGTAACAGCATTTATGGGTCAAAAAAGTTAGAAAGAATCATATCGCCTCTTTAAATACTTGGTTAATAAGCTATACCATGCCGATTTTAGATTGAGTTTTGAATGGCTTAAATCACATCTCTTCGTGAAGAACATGCTCCAAATGTTCTTACTAAATAGAATGTGAAGAGAAACAAACATGTTTGTTGAAATGTTGGATTGAAAACATGACAATTTTTCCGTATGGAATCCATTAATTTGCACATTCCACAATGTTTGTTGCAATGCAAAAGCACCTGATGTATGCAAACAATCACCCTGTGCATGTAATCAGATTTGCATAGTGATTGGATTACACATCATATTGTTATTTGTTCTACAGCAGTTTAGGTGCTGAGGTGAATTGATCCCCCCCCCACCCCCCGGTCAAGCTATATAAGGTGTTTTATGCTGTCTGTCAGTTATATAAGCAATAAAACACGAGGTGGAATAAAGGCTACGTGGCATGAAGCAAAAAGCCCTACCTTTTACTATGCTGATTTTTGTTGATTATCTTTCATGCATGTTAAACAGGCTATGGGTGATGCAGCAGAAACTAGCATGTATTCTAAAATAAAATAGACAAAAAAATATGAAACATCAGGAGATGTACGAGGATTTTGAGAATTCTAACAGCACTGTTGCATAAACTGTAATAACTCATCAGTGCTGTGATTTGAAGGGTTTCATTAATGAAATATTTCTGTCTGGGTGTACTCTTGATTAAACAGAGGTCAAGATGGTGGCCCTGTCGCTGAAGATCTGTGTGCGGCAGTGCAATGTCGTGAAGACTATGCAGTTTGAGCCCTCCACCCCAGTGTACGATGCCTGCCGCATCATCAGAGAGAGGGTTCCCGAAGCCCAAACTGGACAAGGTGAGATTAGTGTGAGCAAATGAAGCTGGGTTTGTGCTGATTTATGTTTTCATGTCTGAATTCACACCATTGCTGTGAAGTCACTGATTTGTAGTACATTAAATTAAATTATACTACATTAGATCTGAGTATTTAACATCGTTGATATCATAAGGAATATGATAATGGCTGAAACAAAGTTGGCATAATGTGCTTTGGGTCTTTGGTGTTGTTACATGCATTAGATTAAAAGGTCCTTTGACCTAGTTGCTCTGTATTCATTGAAGGAATGGTGTGATTAGCTAGTGTAAATATTATAATTTGAATTCAGCATGAATTAAAAACAGCAGCAGTAGTTAAGGCTCTGGGTTGCTACTCTGAAGGTCAGGGGTTCAGTCCCCAGTTCCAACAAGCTGTCACTGTTGGGCCCTTGAGCACGGCCCTTAACCCTGAACTGCTTAGTTGTATGATAATGATAAATGTAATTCTCTCTGGAGAAGGGTGTTGCATGATGTAGCGATTCCAAGTTGCGCATGTGCAGTACAGCTTAGATACTCTTACAGTCATCACAGCTTTTCCTGCTGCTGTTACTGCTTAAAGTCTATAATGTTTATTGGTCCTATATATGCTACTGTTTGTTTGAGTATAGAGTTGTATGAGTTATGTCAAATCGCAGTCGTAAGGTTTAAGAAAACTAGATTTCACAGCTATTGTGGCATACTGCCATTTGTGCTGCAAGCTCATCTTTACTCCTTGACACTGATACAAGAGCAGCAGGGCTTCAGCATGGAGGCTGCCATGTTGTTGTTGTTGTTTTTAACTCCCTCACCAAAAAAAGAGGTTAACATTTTCACACTTGTATCAGCTTAAATAATAATCATTTAAAATATTAGACAGCTGTGTTTGAACTTAACAATAATAATAAATAGAAGCATTAAGCTGTGTCAAAAAAGGGAGGAGGATGATGTGCCTGCACGCAGAGAGAGAAGAGGAAAGGCAAGAGTCTGGGACTGAAAGTAGGGAATTTGAATGTTGGGACTATGACAGGAAAAGCTAGAGAGATGGCTGACATGATGCAAAGGGGGTAGGTGGACATACTCTGTGTTCAGGAGACCAAGTGGAAAGATGGCATGGCTAGAAGTCTAGGAGCAGGGTTCAAGCTGTTTTATCATGGTGTAGATAGGAAGAGAAATGGAGTAGGAGTTATCTTGAAGGAGTAAGATAATGGAGTAGGAGTTATCTTGAAGGAGCAGTTTGTTAGGAATGTTCTGGAGGTGAAAAGGTCAGTGAGTGATGGGTTTGAAATTAGAAATTGAAGGTGTGATCTTCAATGTTGCTAGTGGTTATGCCCCACAGATAGGATGTGAATTGGAAGAGAAGGAGAAATTCTGGAGTGAGCTTAATGAAGTGGTACAGAGAATCCCCAGAAGTGAGAGTTTGGTGATTGGTGCTGACTTCAATGGACATGTTTGGTGCAGGCATCAGAGGTGATGAAGAAGTGATGGGCAAGTTTGGTATCCAGGATAGGAACGGAGAAGGACAGATGGCGGTAGACTGGAAAAAGATTGGAAATGGCCATCGTGAATACTTTCTTCCAAAAGAGGCAGGAACATAGGGTGACTTATAAAGGCAGATGTCAGTGCACACTGGTGGACTGCATCTTGTGTAGACAATGTAATCTGAAGGAGACCAGTGACTGCAAAGTAGTGGTAGGTGAGAGTGTAGCCAGACAGCATAAAATGGTGATGTGCAGGATGGCTCGACAAAGGCAGAACAGAGGACGAAGTGGTGGAAGCTGAGAAAGGAAGAGTATTGTGTGGCTTTCAGGGAGGAGTTGTGGTAGGCCCTGGGTGGTCAGGAGGTGCTTCCAGATGACTGGACAACTACAGCTAATGTGATCAGGGAGATGGGCAGGAAAGTACTTGGTGTGTCTTCTGAAAGGAAAGTAGAAAAGGAGACTTGGTGGTGGAATGAGGAAGTGCAGGTGTGTATACAGAGAAAAAGGTTAGTGAAGAAGTGGCACACTGAGAGGACTGAAGAGAGTAAACAGAAGTAGAGCGAAATACAGCGTGAGGTGAAAGAGGTGGCAAGGCCAAACAAAGGGCATACAATGACTTGTGCTTGGTTGGACAGCAAGAACGGAGAGAATACTTTATAATGGTTGGTGAGACAGAGATAGAGATGGGAAGGAGATTTGCAGCAGGTTAGAGTGATCAAGGACAGAGATGGCAATGTATTGACGGATGAAGTTAAGAGGGCACTGAAGAGGATGAAGAGTGAAAAGGCAGTTGGTCCTGATGATATACCTGTGGAGCTATGGAAGTACCTGGGAGAGGTGTCTAGAGTTTTTGACTAGATTGTTCAACATGATCCACGAGAGCGATAGGATGCCTGAGGAATGGAGGAGAAGTGTGCTGGTACCGATCTTAAAGAACAAGGGAGACATGCAGAGTTGTGGCAACTACAGAGGAAAAAAGTTGATGAGCCATACAATGACATATCTGCCAACTGTCATGCATTTGGCGTGAGACTCACGCATTTCACTTCAAAATCACGCTCTCACGACTTTCCATTGAAATCTCACGCATTTGT
>JAQNCB010000007.1:14112025-14123086 GCA_030068295.1 Euristhmus nudiceps | reverse complement strand
TGTGTCCAGGTCAGGTCCTCACTGATGTGAACACCGAGGAACCTGAAGCTGCTGACTCTCTCCACCGTCGTCCCGTTTGAAATGGATATTCAGTGATTTATTTGGCCCCCGGTGACCTAAAAAGTTTGAAATGATGCCCTCAGTGAAATTAACTTTGACAACCCTGGACTAAAGGAATTAAGCATTGCGGTATTGCTTCCTTTGCGTAGAGCTTGGCATCATTATTAGCAGGCAGATGAATGGTATTGTGGGTAATATAAGAATCAGTAAACCAAAAGGACAATGATATTTATGTAAAATTTATCCCAGAATTTTATTACCAAATAAATCTTGGATGTCATTTAATGTCACTTTTTAATTAAGAAGATTGATATTCAGTTATTTACTGTAGTAACAAAACAACATTAATAACTGTAAAAAATTAATTGACATCAGGTCAATTTGTTAATCTGAGCTCAAAACAGCTGGTAATATATGACGGCGTTGTTTGCTGTCTCTAGGCACTACATTCTTATACTCTACTCATGCATTCACTCTGCTGAGTGCTGTGCTGGAAAGAGCTGCAGGTCAGCGCTTCCTGGACTTCATGATGAACATGTTCCGCGAATTAGGCATGCTCAACACTGTGCCAGATGAGAATGACCCCATTATCTACAAGCGATCCAGGTAAGCAGGGGTTTCTGCTTATGAAAGAAAATAGGATATAAAGTGGGACCACATGCCTCTCTCACCTAAAAGTTTTTGTTATAATGTACATTTAAGAATATAATGTTAACTCCTTATGTCTGACCTCCCATTAGGGAATAAACAAAGAAAATTCAAAGAAATTGCCTCCAATCTTGGTTTAGCAAGTGCTGTTCTATAAGCATGGCAGATCACAGCATAAATAGTAAACATAATAACATCTCTTTTATTTGAGTTATGCTGTATATAAAAGTAGCTTTAGATTATACCACTGAATTATGAGATTCAGCGTGTTGAAAAGGTAGATAGATATCTTGGATCACAATTAACTGGCTAGTTTGTTGCTAACAAAAGATAAAGGGAAGTCCAGGTTTTCCCCGTTTTGCAGCTTGAAATCACACACGTCGAAATTAGCATAAATCCAACTTTCATTTTTGAGAATTCAATAACAGGATATTAGTTATGCGGTAAGGACTACCTATTAAAGTCTTGGTCTTATTTTATTTAATTGTGTTCATTTCCCTCCCCAGGTATTACCATTACAATAAAAAGGGCCGCATTGTGAACAGCCCCTATGTGGACAACTCCTATAAATGGGCTGGAGGAGGCCTTCTGTCCACAGTTGGTGATCTATTGCTTTTTGGGAACGCCTTGCTCTACAGCTATCAGTTGGCAGACATGACTGACATGAACGACGTCCTGCCAGGTTTCCTCAAACCCCACACCGCCAAAGCTGTGTGGACACCTGTAGATAAAACTGAGGCTTCATGGGATAAAGATGGTCAATATGCTCAGGGCTGGCTCGTGGTGGAGAAGCAGCAGAAGTACGGGCAATGTCGCATGCGCAGACATTATGTCTCACACACAGGAGGTGCTGTAGGGGCGAGCAGTGTATTACTGGTCTTACCCAGTGAAAGACTTAAGGCTCCAGAACCAGACCAGAGAGTGACTCCTCCTCAGGGGATTGTTGTGGCCATCGTGACAAACATGCAGTCTGTTGGACTCAATAACACTGCGCTGAAGATTGCACATTTGTTTGAGAATGCTAGAGACAGCTAACATGACAGTGGTACCATGTGTTATTAGTTATTCCTAAGTGTCTTTCATATTATAATGCAGCACAATGTGCGTTTGGTTTACAGTGTTACGATATGAATGTGGCTGAACTCTACACACACTTTACAGTGTAAATCACACTGCTGCATTTTTTTTTGTGAGACATTTTAATATTGTTTCTATTAATTAAATAATATATTATCAAATACACATGCAAAATTTGCCTGCATTTGTTTTCTATTTACTTTTTATCTGGTGAGGTGAACAGCATATATGGTGGATATAATACAAATTGGAATGTGTTAATCGTCCCACCAGAGGGAGACTCATCCCCTACATCTTTCAGACAGGTTCAAAACTTTTAATTCCAGGCTGTCCAAACCTTCACTGCAGTGGCATGGAGCTTTAAAGAGAGATGGTCACTTGTGTTACACATGCAGTTGGAATCCAAGGTTTCAGAGATTGCACTGAATACCTGGAACTGGGGTTTTTGAATTCTTAAATATTTAAAGCAGCGAAAGTAAAGGCTTGGTATTGTAAATATTTATTATTTCATGTTTAATCTCATCTGTTTGTACATGTTTTTAGATAATACTGATTTACTTGATCTAAAATGAATTGTGAATACACACTTTCATTCAAGACAAAAAGGAACATAGAAAATACTAACTGAACTGAAATTCATTTAAATGGTTTGAATATTCTACTTTATCCTTTCATTGTTTTTAATAATTTAATTTGTTGAATTGAAACAGTCTGCAAAATAGAAGCATTGTCACTAGTGTTTTAAGACATTTAGACCTCACGCCATGTCTGTTACTATTGTAATTGTTTATTCCATTATTGTTATGCTCAAATAATGTATTAGTCCTTTTTTGTAAATCTGGTTTCAAATAAAAATAAGGGAGTTTAAAGCTTGTAGCAGAAAATATCAAGTTGGGGTCTTTTTCAGGTGGCATGATGACGTAATGGTTAGCACATCAGCCTCCCAGCAAGAAGTTCCATGGTTTGAGTCTCAGGCTCAATGAGGGTGTTCCTCTTTGAAGTTTTCATACTCTCTGTATTTCCATGGGTTTCCTTCGAGTGCTCTGTTGTCATCACAGTATTATTATTATTGTTGTTGTTGTTATTAATAGGATTAGTACTCGTTGTAATATTTAATTTTTAAAAAATAATTAGATGGGGGGACAAGAAACTAAGAAAATAACTTTTAATGTCAATGTATATCAACAGAACCAGTCAATATGCTTTGCCTTCATTTTAGTAGAACCAGTAATAAACACAGATATGTATAGTAATGCTGCTATATTTTATATTGACATGATTTTTAAAAGATCTAACGGTACATATTCTTTGAAATCATTGTATTCATATTTGTTTTTCCCTTTCGCTGTGAAAATGAAAAAGGGAAGATACAATATACAGTGGAACCTCGAGATACGAAAGCTTCAGTACACAAAAAAAAACATTTTACGAAATGATATGCAAAGGTTTTTTCGTTTCATTTTACAAAAAAATTATTCAGCATACGAAAGAAACGGAACTCAATTTCCCATCATGCTCAGTACCATGATCCTGCTCTTACTCTCCAGTCCAGTTGGTGGCGGTAAAACAGTGCCAAAAAAAGAAGAATCCAATGTGTTTCAAGTGTAAATAAGTTTAATGTTTCCTGTCACTTATTTTCTGATGTTTTTATTATTTTCTTTGTCCTCCTCCTTGCCGCTTTCTGACATCGCCTCACTCGAAAGGTAAGGTTCCACATTTTCCTATTTTTTTTTCTTTTTTTTTGTATTATGTTCTATTATCCACTTCATTTACAGGTATTAGCGGTTAGGTTAGGTATATTGAATTATTCAAATGTATTTGGCTCTTATTTAATTCTGGTTTTACCCTAATTATAAAATTTAATGTGGTGTTTTTGTAGAGCTTGGAATGAATTAGGCGATTTACATGTAAAACGCAATTCATTATACGAAAAAATCATGATACGAAAGCCACTCTGGAACGGATTTATTTCGTATCTCGATGTACCACTGTACATGTATTGTTTGGTCTGTTTTTGAACTTGAACAAGAATTATTTGTGGCCTACATTTTTTTAAAAAATTGAAGAATCCATGATCAATCCACGATCAAGTCATTGTGTGCAAGACATTTTCCTGAAACTGCCAATGGATTCAAACTGGCTAGAATAGAACTTTATTTAAAATGTATTATATAACTACAATATTTTTAGAATCGGGACTTTTAGTCTGAACACATAGGTATATATTATTTTGGGGGAAAATATTGGAAAATAACTATTTACATGTTTTAATTTATATATTAAGATGGCACAATGCCTCAGAAATTAAAGTATATCCTTCGCTGATGTTAGTCATATTGTGTGATGCTGGGAGAATTCAAAGTTCCTCATATTTCTTGCAGACTTTCTTCGCACCCTGGAAAGAAAACCATATTCTGAATTAATTTAGGGCTTGTCACTGTGAGGAAAAATAGATTTAAAAACAGCATTTAAGCAGACAATGGGAAGATAATTTGCTTTACCAGTATGATATTTATTTAAATAAGTCTGACTTTTTAAAATTAATTTCACAATACAATTTGTACAATAATCCCCTTTTGATATAATAAAAATAAGCGAATATCATAATTAAAATTCATTAATATGGAATGGATAAATTAATTTTTTTTAACACATTCACTAGTTGTATTTTGTTTTTTACTCACTTGCAGACAAAGATGATCACAGCCAGCACCATCAGGATGAGGATGAGAATAAAGGCTATTGCAACGATTATGGCTGTCTCATTGCTGGTGCCTGATGCGCGCTCCAGTTGGAACTGCTCACACCTACTACCTAAATAATTTTTATTGCATCTGCAAAGGAAAGTGATCTCATTTGTTTATGTCATGAAAGGACATATCGGGTACGTACTAAGATAAACATACTTTCATTTACTTATTCATTTGCAGAACTGCTTAATCCTACTATTGGGGCCTGGTAGCGAAACACGCACACACAAAACCATTTACACCCACTCCTAACGGAAATTTGGAACAGCCAGTTAGACTACTGTGGATACCTTTGGACTGTGGGAGGAAACCAGAGTACCTGGAGGAAACCTTTGCAAGCGTACAGAGCAAAAGGAAACTTGACACAAAAATGCTTTCGCTGAACCTGGGACTTGAAGCCAGTACCTTCCCGCTTTGAGGTGGACGTGCTAACTGTTGTGTCACCCAATAAATATACCGGTACATGGAATTCATTAGAGTCGATATATTCTATGTGTGATACACTGAGCATAATGAAGTGTATATGATTAGGCTAAATGTAATATAATGAGCATATGAAATGAACTGATTAGGAGGTTACTTAAACCAAATCTTATTTAAAAAGGAAAAGTAAATAAACACTTCTGTGATTACGCCTATCCAACAAAAAAGGACAGGAAAACTGCTAATAGTACCTTAAATTAAAATGAAATACAAAAATATCCCCTCATCATGCCAAAAGAGTAAAAATATTTCTGCACAGAATAAATCTATCTAGACTGGCAGAGGGACACAATGAGTATGAGGTGGCTTCCATTCTCAAAATTTCACAGACAGCAGTTCAGTAGAAAATGTTTAAGTAGCAGACATTGAGGACAACAAAGTTACAGGCTAGCAGAGGGCAAAAACTATATTTCATGGACCAGGATGATTGTTAGTGCCTTTAAATCAACTGCAGGATCGCATCAAGTGACCCACAGAAAGAATAGAAAATGTCAGCTGGAGTTAAGTGCACTGCAAGCATGATCCAATACCAGAAGCAGAGTTGAAGTCATGCAAAGTCCGGAAAAAATATTCATCACTGAGAAGCAAAAAGGAGCCAGACTGAAGTTTGCCAAAGACCATAAGCATTTGACCGTACAGAACTGAAGCGAGGTCATCTTCTCTTATGTGTCCAATTTTTAGCTTTTCCTATTACATGGCTGTCTATTGGCTAGATAAAGATCTGGAGATGTGTACAAGCCAGTGTCTCACACCCATTTATTGGAGGATGAGTGATGATCTGGGGTGCTTCAGTAAGGCTGGAAACAGGCTGGAAACAAAT
Source organism: Euristhmus nudiceps (assembly GCA_030068295.1). Taxonomy (NCBI): domain Eukaryota; kingdom Metazoa; phylum Chordata; class Actinopteri; order Siluriformes; family Plotosidae; genus Euristhmus; species Euristhmus nudiceps. The sequence continues at coordinate 14,117,248 of JAQNCB010000007.1, read as the reverse complement.
TTTATTTGTGAATGAAGCAACATACAGTTTTATCCTGGACAAAAAGAAAATTACTTCCTTCTGCTCTGAAAATATTCTCTAACTATGAGGATTGGGTTTCCCAGTAAGAGAATCCTTTAAACTGTATGATTTTGCACTCATCCAAAGTACATTAGTATTGTGTTTTTTTAAAACTGAATGTGATATCTTGATTTCTGTGCATTATTTAAGGTCTGATCAGATGGGAGGCTTTTCAACTATGCCAGACTATGAGCAACGACCAACGTTTTTGAGATCACTATTGGAGACCTGCTCTTCGCTGATGGCACTGCCATCACTTCACATACAGAGCAAGAGCCCCAGGAAGTCATGGACAGATTCTTTCAGGCCTGCAAAGAGTTCAGGCTCATGATTTACCTCAAAAAAGACCAACGTGCTAGCCCAAGGTGTGGAAATGCCACTGGTTACCACCATAGATGATTATGAACTCAGCGTTGTAAACCAGTTCACCTACCTTGGGTCCACAATCAGTGGCAACCCGTTCCTGGATGCTGAGATCAACCAACGCATTGGAAAGGCTGCAACAACTCTTGTTCGGCTCACCACATGTGTGGGGAAAAAGCCAAGCTCACAATCACGACCAGGATAGCAGTATACAATGCCTGCATCATCAGCACTGTTGTATGGTAGCGAGTCATGGGCAATATATGAAAAGCAGGAACAAAGACTGAACAGTTTCCACATGCACTGCCTCCGCCGGATCCTCAACATTAAGGGAAGCGACAAAATACCCAACGTTAAGGTCCTCGCACGCGCCGGCCTCCCCACGATGTTCACCCTGAAAAGGCAACGCAGGCTGTGCTGGCTTGGCCGTGTTCCAAATGGAAGGCGGCTGATTTCCAAAAGACATCCTGTACAGCGAGCTAGCCTCTGGCACAAGACCTGTTGGCCGACCCAAGCTGCGCTATAAAGATGTCTGCAACTGAGACCTGAAAGCTCTGGACATCAACATTGAGAGCTGGGAGACCACAGCAGCTGACTGCAGCAGTTAGCAGAGTTACAGGCTAGCAGACTTCAGCTGAAGAAACAGCTGAAGATGGGAGAGGATAATCTCCCTCGATCTGGGGCTCCACACAAGGTCTTACACTGTGGAGTCAAAATGATCACGAAAACGGTGAGCAAAAATCCCAGAACCACACGGGGGACCTCGTGAATGACATGCAGAGAGCTGGGACCAAAGTAACAAACGCTACCATCAGTAACACACTACACCGCCAGGGACTCAAATCCTGCAGTGCCAGACGTGTCCCCCTGTTTAAGCCAGTACATGTCCAGGCCTGTCTGAAGTTTGCAAGAAAGCATTTTGATGATCCAGAAGAGGACTGAGAGAATATTATATGGTCAGATGAAACCAAAATAAAACTTTTTGGTAAAAACTCAACTTTCCATGTTTGGAGGAGAAAGAATGCTGAGTTGCATACAAAGAACACCATACCCACTGTGAAGCATGGGGAAGGAAACATCATGCTTTGGAGCTGTTTTTCTGCAAAGTGATCAGGATGACTACTACTATTCTTTTGGCTTCTCCCCTCAGGGGTCGCCACAGCAAATCATCTGTTTCCATCCATTCCTGTCCTCCGCATCCTCTTGTCTCACACCAACTAACTTCATATCCTCTCTCAGTGAATCCATGTACCTTCTCTTTGGCCTTCCTCTAGGCCTCTTGCCTGGCAGTTCCAACCTCAGTATCTTTAACATTCCCTACTCTGAAGCCCAGACTCTTGCCTTTCCTCTTCTCTCTCTGCCTGCAGGCCCGTTTTCCTCCTCTCCTTCTTCTCCTTCTTCGACCCACAGTAGTCCAATATCCACCAGCGCCCTGTAGGTTATCGGCACTAATGGCAGTTGTTGTTAACTCGGGCCTCGACCGATCCGGTATGGAGGTCATAGAATTGATTCGCATATTTACTTTGGCACAGTTTTTATGCCAGATGCTCTTCCTGATGCAAACCTCTGCATTTATCCAGGCTTGGGACTCACACAAAGAAGACACTGGTTTGTGACCTCTTTAGGCTGCATTGATCAGTACGACTGATCCATGTAAAGAAAAGAATAAATGGGTCCATGTATTGTGAGATTTTGAGTGAAAACCTCCTTCCATCAGCAAAGGCATTGAAGATGAAACGTGGCTGGGACTTTCTGCATGACAATGAACCCAAACACACCGGCCGGGTAATGAAGGAGTGGCTTCGTAAGAAGCATTTCAAGGTTCTGCTGTGGCCTAGCCAGACTCCAGATCTCAACCCCATAGAAAATCTTTGGAGGGAGTTGAAAGTCCGTGTTGCCCAGCGACAGCCCAAAAACATCACTGCTCTAGAGGAGATCTGCATGGAGGAATGGTCCAAAGTACCAGCAGCAGTGTGTGAAAACCCTGTGAAGACTTACAGAAATCATATGAACTCTGTCATTGCCAACAAAGGGCATATAACAAAGTATTGAGATCAACTTTTGTTTTTGACCAAATACTTATTTTCCACCAGAATTTGCAAATAAATTATTATAAAAATCAGACAATGTGATTTGTGAATCTGTTATTTTCTCATTTTGTCTCTCATAGCTGAGGTATACCTATGATGAAAATTGGAGACCTCTCTCATCTTTTAAGTGGGAGAACTATGAGCTCTCTCATCTTTTAAGTGGGAGAACTTGCACAATTGGTGGCTGACTAAATACTTTTTTGCCCCACTGTATGTATATATGTGTGTATGTATATGTATATTCTTTTAGGGAGAAAATCACAAATGGGTTCTTAGGCATTTAAGTATGCTTTTTATAAATCATTATGTCCAAGTGCTCACATCAGGCTATGTTTGATGACGTATTTTGAAAGCTCACATTTCATCTATGCTGTTGTATCTATCCTAGATCAATACTTTAGTTTGATGCAAGAATACAGAACTGACCATATATCACACGAATCGGTGCCCTCAAATGGTTTTAGCACTTGGGTTTGTTAGTTTAATTGAGGCCACATGGTGCAGTTGTATATACAGTATACGATTGCAAATCCCAATTTACCACAGGGAGTAGGGTATTTATTTCTGCTTTCCTGTACTGATTGTCAATTGTGCCACTGTTTGGTTGTTGTTGATTCTACCTTCACCATTGTGGCATAATTTTTACAAACTCAGATTTTTACATGCAGTATAAAAGTCTCGTGCTGTATAGAGAATGTCCACTTTCTGCAAATATAGCATGAACACTGTATTGTTTCTGGCTATAAATCAGTGAAACAAAGTAGTGTAACTTGGAAATGGGAGCATTTTAGATGCAGCCAGACTAAGCGCTGTGATATAGTGGGCATAAACAGTGCTCTAAATCATTCCATTGAAGTAAATACATTTTATTGATTTAAACTGTCTCACAGGCAGGTTTTTCTGTATCTACTTTTTTTCCGGCTTCTCCCATCAGGGGTTGCTACAGCGAATCATCCGTTTCCGTCCATCCCTGTCCTCCGCATCCTCTTGTCTCACACCAAATAACTTCATATCCTCTCTCAGTGCATCCATGTACCTTCTCTTATAGATATCCATAATATCAGTTATCATAATATCAGGAAGCTTCTGCAACTCCATTTTCATGTCAGAAAAATCAAATGTTGGGAAACTATGACTTACACACAGGTGAGCACGGACATAGAGGGTATTTTAAAGCATTTTCCTCCATTCATGCAAAAGGATGCATCTGAGCCCGTGCATGGTTCACCATGATCTAAAAAGAGAAAATCAGATTTATTTGGTTATTGCTGTCACACTTTTTTCTGAAAATAATTAATAGAGTGTGATGTATTAGAATGTATTACACTGGTTATTGAAATGTACTTTACAGTTATGTGCATCCCCAATGCTTACTGGGTGGAAAATATCTGAACTTTATTTATGTCTTATTAAATGCAATTTACATAACAGTTTAATTATAAGAACTTTAAAGTGTGCAGCCCCATTGACATGGTCTAGTTCTTTATTTTTGAATGCGACTCACTGAGGCGTCTAATGAGCTGTGAATAGGTCAAGGTAAGTACGAGTGGCCTTCTACGCTACACTCTAACACACATAAAACATATTAACCTTTCACAGAGAAGAGTATAATAAAACATTACTGTGTTTGAGGATAAAAATAGCAACAATAACATGTATATTCTATATATTTTTTATATTTATATCACATATCTGAATGTTGTACACAGTTTCACTCAACTGTGTAATAATAGTTAATAATGAAGAATAATAATTGTTATATAGATTATATTGGTTTGAAGACATTATTCTTTTTACCTGCCATCATTACAGCTTCTGATTAACTTGTACTGGATGTTGTTGTCTTGCATCCACCTGACAAAAAAGCATGTCAAGTTTATCATCTCAGACTGGCCATAATTTTTTAAAAAGATTAATCTTCAATACTGTATAACTATATATACAGTTGAACTTCGCTCGACCGAACCCCGATCGTCCGGATTTCGGGTCGTACATACAGCCCAATTTTATTTTTTTAATTAATTAATGAAAAAATCTTTTAAGGATAGTTCGCGAGCACTCTGCGCTAGCAGCGCGAGCAGCTCTAGTAGCGCTAGCAGCAGCGCTAGCACTATGTTAAACGAAATACTGTATAATGTATTACAATATGTATTACATGTATTTACTGTACAGGTACAATATACATTTATTATTTGGGTGTTAAATGTTCAGTACTACTGTGCTTTTACAGAATTTTGAGGTGATTTTAGTTGTAGCAGCTCTAGCAGCAGCGCTAATAGTGATAGTAGCAGCGCTAGCAGCAGCGCGAATAGCGCTGGTAGCAATGATAGCAGCAGCGCTAATAGTGCTGGTAGTAGCGCTAGCAGCAGTGCTAGCAATACGTTAAATGAATCACTGTATTTTATAACCTGGTAAGTATAAAGCACGCTGACTTATAATTCCATAAATTAACGTAAAACTTTATTCAATAACGTCTGCAGTGCACAACAACACAAGAAACCCACTGGCTTTGCTGTCCTACTGGTGGAGGCATGTGGTACTACCCTAAAACCCGGACCGGATGGAAACAAGCCTGAACAAAGGTTCCCGCCCCACCCATCTAGTTGTATAACTCACTCTACAACACTGTAGAACAGGGGTGCTCACACTTTTTCAGCCTGCGAGCTACTTATAAAATGACCAAGTCACAATGATCTACCCACTACAAAAA
>JAQNCB010000007.1:13915021-13929959 GCA_030068295.1 Euristhmus nudiceps | reverse complement strand
GCGCGTGCGAGAGAGAGAGAGAGAGAGAGAGAGAGAGAGAGAGAGAGAGAGAGAGAGAGAGAGAGAGAGAGAGAGAGGGTACTCACTTAAGTGGAATGCGTGGGACGGCTGTGGGAGTGGAGGCAGCCGTGACTACCTGCAGAATCTGTTCCAGTGCAGACAAACCCCCTCCCACTTGAAATGCTACCTGATCCGCATTATTCTGCACAGAGAGGGTCGGGGGGTAGAAAGAGGAGGGAGAGAGAGAGAGTCATGAACATGCATGCAGAGGCGAATGGGTTGAGGTATCGAATTGCTCTCGCAGTGTAAAGATCCCATCTTTCTCTCTCAACGTCCTGCATTGCAAAAGGGACCAAGAGTGACATCTGGGGGGGTGGAGGTGATCCCCAATGAATTCCTGCTAAATCTCAAAAGTGAGCAACCCTTTTAAGCCCCCACCGCAGTCACCAAATCCCAACATAGGACAACAAATACACAGACCTGCACACAAAGCAAGGGTGGTCCAGCCTGACAAACAAGAGCTGAGGGAATACAAGGGCATGGATTGCAGGGGGGCAGGGGTGCATTTCTTCCACAACATGTTAGATTAGGAGAAAAAAAAAAAAAAAAGCACAAATGCAGCATTCGCTCAGGGCTTCCCATAGATAAAAGTGATAAAACTTTTAAGAGGAGGTCAACCAAACTGTGCCTGAAACTCATATGGTGCGACTGAGCGTCCTTGTCTAAAAGAGGACATAAACCAGTCATTTAACTGACATGCTTCTCAAATCAAACTGTTTACAGACTTGACATTTTTACTTGCATCATAAAATTCCTTCAAGTTCAAAGTGGGAACCCTTTAAGTGAGTCATGTGATGCAAGACAATGATCCACAGATCTTTTGGGCTTTAGCTGACGAAGGGAAGAAGCATCTCAGAGGCTGGCAGTGGCTTCAGACCACAAACATCCCAACATATCCCCAATCCAATAAGAAATTATACGGAGCGTTTTCTGTGAGGGAAGTATTTACATCACATACAGTAACCTCGTTGTAAAACGTAGTGTTCACAGTAAATATGACCAAATTCGGTAAACACGAAAATCCAAATATATATCTAGAAGCAAGAGGGAAAATAGACGCACATTGACTCGAACTTTGAGCGACGAGAAGATCGCTTCCACTTCTTAATGAGGTCAGACTTTCCTATACTGCATGACAGCCCTCAAAGGCAGGCACTTGAGGCTGTTTTTGTTCGAGGGATGGCTACCCTGCCAACAAGCCTGAACATATTGAGAGTTGAACAGTGGAAGCGCTTTGCAAAATTACACATAAGCTCCTCTTCTGTCAATCACGGGTGCCGCCAAAGAATAATTCCTGAAGATTTGGTGGCAAAAGGAGGCTGAACCCTGGCAGGGTTAAGAGATTGGAACAAGTACATTGTCAGGTACACCAAAGGCAGTGCATGCTCAACAGGCAATGGTGATTAAGAGGAGCTCAGCATCGACTCCATCAGCCTCCAAGAGACACTGCTGTCTTCCACTCAGTGACTCGTCAACAGAGCAGAGAGCTGAGGGAGGCTTAAGCAGCCTTAGGCTTAGGCTCACACATCAGCACAGGATTTTTTTGGCTGGAGGCAAGGGAAGATCAGGCCTCTCCTGGTGGCCTATTTAAGAAACATTTTGGGGAGACTCAGGGTGAGACGGGGCCTGTACAGTCCTGGTACTGACTTGAGAAGCACAGATCATTGCAAAATGCCACGCCACACCTACAGCTAGCTTAGCGACTGATACCAGCATGCAGCACATGGCATGTAATATGCAGGAGCCCCAATCCAGGCAAAACAAAGTACTTTTGGTAAACAGAAAATAAAAACTGGCTAACAAGGAGTGGCACGTTGGCGTAGTGGTTAACCTCATAGGAAGAAGGCCTGGGCTCGATTCTCAGACTCAGGCATTTGTGTATGGAATTTGCATGTTCTCCCCCTGCCTGTGTGGCTTTCCTCAGGGTACCCGGTTTACTGCCACAGACCAAAAACATGCACAGTAGACTAATTGGCTTTCTAGTTGTCCCTAGGTGTGACAGTAAGTGTGAATGGTTTTGTGCGTGTGTGTGAGTTGGCCCTGTGACAGCCAAACTGTTCAGGGTGCCCAGGGTCGGCTGAGATGGGCGACAGCCTCCCTGTGATCCTAATTAGGATTAAGCGGTTTAGACAATGAATGAATTGGTTAACAAGTTACAGTACAAGGCGTGTGGTTTCCTTCTGTCAACTGGAATGGAAATTTGGTTGAAGACGTTTCGCTCCCTATTCAGGGAGCTTCTTCAGTTTTATTAAAAAATAAATAAATAAAAAAATAAAAAAAAAACACATGCAGGCAACCAGAAATTATACTCTGTGGTTCAGGACTCTGCAATTTAAAATTCCTGTGCCACTCGCACTCCACTCTCTGTTCCCATCCACAGGGTGAAACTGCCAACAACCTCCCCCTCACACCCCTGCTTTGTTCAGAGATAGAGACCCTAACGACTCTGTAACGACCCTGGCCTAAGTGAAACTAACACCTCTTAGGAAGGGTGAGTCCTGAACCACACGGTATAAATTCTGGTTGCCTGCATGAGTTGTTTTTTTTTAGAACTAAAGAAGCTTCCTGGATAGGTAGCAAAAAGTCTCCAGTTGACAGAAGAAAACCACACGCCATGGATCCTATGACCTGGATGATTAAGAATCTTCACAGACAATAATTTACAGAACACCATATTGGCCGTGAAATTTAATTTTGACAATATGAGAGCATTTTGTCTGTTCTGTTTAAAGAAAACATCAGCTCCATGTTTCGTTACATCATACCACTGTACCAAAAAAATAATGCTTACTTCAGAGTGGTTCAAATACTTCACTTTACATGCTGCTAAAATTATTGCTTTCTATGTTAAGCATCCCATTATTGTTTATTCAGATCATGCCACATCAGCAAAGTATCCAAAATGTGTTCATCTCCAGTGAGCACTTTACACTGCTGTAATCCCATATAAACCTCATGTGTCCTATAAAATTACCCACAATTACTTTTTTTTATTGTTTTTCAATAGTTTGCTTTCTAAAATGCCTTTTTGGAGTGTAAAAAAAAGAATGTTGAAATTGAGAGCCTGAAAATCTTGATTATACATAGAGGATTATTTACTTTAGCGCTTTTGCACTATCAAACTACGGAATGGCATTAAGAATTTCAATAAAGCCGCCCCACGTTGAGCTGATGAGTGATGTCCAAATCCACTGCTGATTTATGATTCTAGTCGTCACAACCAGTGACAGAATAATAAGATGAGAGGCTCTGTTTCTCAACCACAGACCTCAAACAAAAGATTTGAAGACAGATGAGAGGGTAAAAGGAAAATGGGGGTGTGGTAGGAAGGGCACAAACCTGAATTATGCTGCTTGAAAACCTTATTTAATTATTGTCCTGGGTGTCCTCTTTAGCCCAAGCTAATCAGAGGCCCAGACAGCTGCTCTAGGCTTTGGTCAGGACAGAGGTGAGGTAAGTATTAAGCTAAATACCAGGATGGCATGAACGCATCTCTGTACTCTTGTCATTTGAGGAAATCACTCTAATTAGTCTCCTTAAAGCCAGAGGGATGGAACAGGTTCTAAAATGTAGCAACAGAGAGAGAACTACTGGCTGAAGACTCACAGATGAAGTAGTCCACCATGGCTGTGTCCTAAGGCCCCCTGATTATTGTCACGCACTGCAACATGAATGTAAACTCCATTTTACAGATCCGGATCACAACGAACACAAGCACAGGCATAAAGAGGCAACTTTTTGGACTCAAATATACGGAAACACACGAGGAGAATAAACAAAATCCCTAAGAGGGCCAAGTTAAAATGAGCGAGAAAGCGAACAAGCTGAAAACCACAACAAGAGATCTGTAGCGTTTTAATGTTTACATGGCTTAATGGAATGGAGTTAAGTATACAGTAAAGGATGATTTGTGACGGTTCATTTCGAATGAGAAACAGTTTGGAGTTCGGTTTATGTAAAAGAAAGGACCACCATTCATTAGTGACAACTGAGGCATAAAATCAAAGGAACCACAGGAACCACAGGATGCTGCCTTAAAAGTAAAGAAAAGCTCAGACAGTTGTACTGTTTGAGGTTTTTTTATTCACTTTAATTCTTGGGCATAATATGGATGATCAAATAAAATATTGCGCTGAAAAAAAATCCAGTTGGTAACCTCAGATTTACCACTATCCATTTTCATAGGGGCAAAACGGTGGCATAACGAGGGTTTGAGTTCCGGGCTCGGGAGGTTCTGTGCGAAGTTTGCATGTTCTCCCCATGCTTGCTTGGGTTTCCTCCAACAGACCAAAGACATCCACATTTGGTACATACACTGTTCCAAATTTCCCCTAGTTGTGGGTGTGTGCGAATGGTTGTGTGTTGCTCTGCAATGTTCTGGTGAGCTGTTCAGGCTGTATTCCACCTTTGCCCAGTGTTGACTGAGATAGATGCAGCCTCCCCACGACCGTAGTAGTGAGGATTAAGCAGTTCAGCAAAGGAGTGAGTATTTTCATGGGTTTAACTTTATACAAAATTGCATTGAATCAATTAACATGTGGGACACTACTAAACTTTTGGATTTGTGAACCAAGAGATAATTTAAAACAAACAAATGCATTTGTTGTCACCAGGGGTTCAACCTACATCTGAGGGGAGAGGGAGAATGTACTAGACACGTACACATGCAAAGCCAAGCTAAGAGGAACAAAAGAATTAGTCCAGGAATTAGGGTTGGAAAATTACCTAACTGATGGTGCACAGTCAACGTCATCACTATGTCCAGGGTCTTTCTTTCCCATTAATCCCCCTGTGGCTTTACCTGTCAATCAGACTGGATCCAAGGTGGGGGGCTTTTACACGGGACACCATGCTTACCAAACACTTCTTATTTGGGCTCCTCATCATTCCATTCAGGTTAATATGTGAATGAAATATATTGCATAAAAAAGGGGAAAATTGGCAAGAGGCACCATGACGACTGCTGTACACACATTACCGGTGAAAAGTTTTAGAACAGACCCATTGCTCTAGTCAGGGGAATGAACTGAAGAGCAAAGGTAAACGGTATGTCAGAACTACCTTAGAAGAAAAGAACAAGACCGCAGGCATTAAATCATGTAAAGGCAGCATAGTCTCCAGACTCAAACCCCTTTGGGCAGGTTTGGGGTGAACTGGACATAAGGGTGAAGGCAAAGCAAGAAACAAGTGCTCAAAACTATGCAGGACTAAAGATCATCCTCTGCTCCTGCAGTGTGAAAACAAAAAAGGCTGACTTCCTCCAATAGTTCGAAAAATTCCGAGAGAATTTGTCTTCTAGTCCGAACGCTGCTCCACATGTGGTTCGAAGTGGAGTGCTGGAACAGGATCCTGCATATTAGATGTGATGCCCAACAAATAAAAGAAATAAAAATAAATAAATCATTAATTTAAATGATTTACCACCTAGTGGACTTGGAAGGAATTTCACCCAAGTCGACATCTCAAGAACAGTACTAACCATGTCAAAATCTATCACCAACACACTTTCCTTTCAAAGCCACTTAACACTATATTGATGTGAAAGCTGAAGCATGTCCACACCCTAGAAGTCCATCAAGGTTCTGTGAATCAGCGAACTTAAATCTGACCCTTTCTAATATGAGGTCATCTACCGTGGGATTTATGGACAAGGAGTAAGCTCCCCCAGTACCCTTTTCTCTAGTCAAGGGCCTCTTGATCAGGTACAAGCAACCAGTTGGCCACCAAGGGAAGCCAGTTCCTGACAGCTGGCAAATGAAAATGTAAATAGTGGCAGCCTGCTGCCCCCACCATGGTCCTGATACTCCCTGAAGTGTCATAAACGTAGTCCATCTCTCCTGACCCTTTATTTGAAAGCAGTGACAAAAATGTACTGGCACTCAGTGTAAATACATGAGGTCATTCCCCCAAGGTAAGCAACTATAAGGTAAAGCTGGAGAACAGAGGACTGTCCAGACCATTCTTAAAAATAACAACAACCCAAACAAAAAAAAAAAAAAAAAAAAAAAAAAAAACATTAACTCTCTTGGATCCATCATAGCCAGCAAGTCAAAATGAAACCTGGTTTGACACAAAATAAACCATTAGCGGCCTCAGAGGGAGAGGCGGGCTGGGGTCGGGGCCCATGGTTAAAGCTGAAGCAGTGCTGCTGGGGGTAAGAGGAGAGAGGTGGGGGCAGTGTGGGGTGTTGTTCAAGGAATTAGCTGAGAAAGTGAAGACTGAATCAGATACTGTGACTGTGAAAAAACAAATCTGTAGGTGAGTCTGTGACACGAGAGATGCTTGTTAGGTCAAATAATCTAAACGCTCCTGACTAAAAGTGAGCAGGCTGAGCGGCTTGTGGGCAGACGCCTTATTCTGAAGGAGACAGATATTTATTTGACTTTGTCCAGGGATTAGAGGAGGAAGTGCCTTAGCAGCCGGGTTCACACACAAGCCCAGTGACGCTTGCTTTGGGCACGGGCACCCGGCCCGACTGAAGGAATCTGCACACTTTGATGGACAGCTCAAATGAAGTCCAGATACAAAACTGAGAGACTCCTATCCCCATAAGGGCCTAAGGAAAAGCTCGAAGAACTGACATTTCCACAAGCACTTCACTATTCCTGCTGACTTGGAAAAACAGCAACAGAGGGATCTTCAAAGGCAGGTCTCCGTGGAAAACTCCAGAACCAGTCCTGGTATGAGAGAGACCACAAGGCCTCTGGGATAGCATGAGAGAAAACACTTGGACTCAGGAGGGAATCTGCCATCTTAAAAAGCGTCTAACAAAATAACACTGACAGTTATTTAGTTAGGGGGAGGTAAAATAAAGAGTCTTAAATCTGATTGGATATGACTAATGTGGGCAGAGTGGACAGAGGTGGTGTCTGTACCTCACCACACTCAGATATGACGGATGACACACACATCTTCATAAAGTGTTGAAATTCTCATTTCACCCATGATGTAAACAAAGGGAAACTACCACAGCCTGCACTTGGTTTCATTTTTGACCCTTAAATACAGTCATTTAATGCAAAACACACACGGATGGTGAGTAACAGTCTAGGAAATAAAAGTACTGCCAACTGGCATTGGCTCTCTGCTCTGACAAGACTCATGCTCCACCCTCTCCTCCCCATTAGCACTACTTTCGCAGACTGTTCCACCACTTGCCCTCTCCCGAGAGAAATCCCTTCATCCATTAACATCCAGCTTCTCCTCCCTCCAGCCAGTGCAGTGACACCATCAACATCCCATCCTCCCGCCCACACACACCCACCCACACCCAAGTCTTTTACACATGCCACTTGCGGGGATTGTTTATTTCCCTCCACTGCATGTAAAAGACAGATGCAGGCCATCTATCCAACCTAGTATTGATCAACTAGTCATAAAGGACACAACAAATTCTGGGCCTTAGCTGACTAAAAGACAAGGATGAGGTAATGCCTTTACAAATATTTCTACATTAATCCACATGTGAATAGCGCGGAGGGAAAAAAAAAAGAAATGCCGCAAAACATGAATAATACTGTAAAGAGCTTGTATTGTAGCAAATGCAGGAGGCTCAGGGGGAAAAGGCAATGTGCTGCTATTGCTGAGAGAAATTTCCCAGAGCCTTAGAACACATCTTTCAATGGTTTGTTGAATTTATTCTTTTCAATCATTTGTATAATTTTTTTTTTTTTTTTACATTGACAAAACTGTCGAGTTATTGTACAAAGCCACAGTGTGCACCCGGCAGCCTTGCGAGGTCAGAGGAACACTGGAAAACATGTTTGGATGCTTAACAAATGGGTAGCTGCTCGATTAATAACATCTGCTGCAATGAAAACATGCAACTAATCTGGCCCTCGTTACCACATAACCAAGGGCAAAGAGTTGGGGAAGGAACGTGATACCCAGGGTAGGCTGTGAGACAGAGAGGACTCCAGCCAAAGCTGTGTGGTTTAGGACAGTCAACACACAGAGTAGCCAGGAGGCTTATCTCCTTCTCAAATCCTTACACACATGCATGCACAAACTCACGATCTGAACAAACTACAGGGCACATCTTTAGGTCACCATAGCAAACTATTCACAGAGTTATCTGGAGACCTGTAATGCCACAGAACTCTTCAGTTTATTTATATTCGCCTGAGGAGGACAGGAAAGCGTCAGAGAGAGGTATAATTCTGATCGCCTGTAACAACATACTATAAACTCAAGAACACCAACCAAAGAAGCGGAATCGACTATACAGTACAATATTTCACATGGAATTGTATTTGCTGATTCTGCGGTGTGTGTATAAATAGTACCTGTTTCTCTAGAATGCGGGAGATCTCTCCCAGGGGTCTGTCCAAGCCAGACACTTTGTTGTTGGCCCACTGGCCACTGTCCTGGCCCTGCAGCTGCTTTCCCAAGTCCTTCACCAGCCGCTGCAGTCTGCACACACACACACACACACAGGACACTTAAATATAATTGCAAAAAATTCAAAATATTATTTTGGATCTCCCACAGTTATTCATTTGCCAAATTTGTACAAACACACACTGATACAAGTCTTTGGGAAGTGTTAAGTACATGCAGGGTGTGACGAGTTTTAAAGACATGTCAGAGATAGGAACAAGCCAAATACTTGTAGATACAGGTCAGGTATGGGTGTATATTCGTTATAACCAGAACTGGCAGCTTACTTGGCCTTGTAAGGAGAATCTGGAATCTGCATCTTCGCCTCCACTGATGCCTCATACTCTTTACCCCTGAGAGGGAAGAAAATGAACAGTTCATCAGAAAGCATGAGTGAGCGGGGGTGTGGGTGTGTGTGTGTGTGGGGGGATAGTAAGAGAAAGGGATAGATGGAAAGGGGAAGAGAAAGAGGAAGAGAGAGAGAGAGAGGGATAGAGACAGAGAGAGAGGGAGAGAGAGAATGAGAGAGGAAGAGAGAAACAGACAGAGGGATCTCCTTCACGTCAGCCTGAGGACATGGGGAGATAGGACGACAGCAAGAACAAAGAAGAGATCAGGAGGTCAATCTGTGCCTCAAACTGTTTATTTAGTCCATCAGCTGCTCCCAGAAGCTCCATAAAAATCTAAAGTCACTTACAGACAGGTAAATGTTCACAAAGAAAAAAAACAAAACATTAAGGTAAACTTGATGCACAAATTCCCACCATGACAAAATGAACAACATGCATTTATATCTCTCATTTAAATGCTCATGTTTATAAACACTGCTGCAAAGCTCCAGCCTAAGGGCTGCAGATTACGAGCACATGAGTTGTGGTGTGGTCCACCAGCAGGACAGATTCCTGTCAATCCTACATCATCTCGCCGATAAGACTGATCGATCAGTTCCTGAAAAACCACCTGAGGAAGAGATGACCTGCGGCTGATAAACTTGGGCACTTTCCGGAAGACCGAGCTGAATGATGGATGTTCCCAGAAACCCAGGGCAACATCTATCTTTAATATCAGTATTTTAAACTCTGCTTTTCCAGACAAAGTCTACAACTAGTTGCAGATTAAAAAGCATTTCTGTTGGGGCTGCCAATGTAATTCAATCCAAAAACAGCCCTCATCTGTCAAGTCCTTGGAGGCTTTAAATTTAAATACGCATCAATAATGTTTAGCTGAATGCCAAATGCTCCAAATGCTCAGAGAGGTGTACGGACACCACTGATTTCATTGGTCGAAGACATGCAATTTTCACTTTAAACGTAGGCCAAACACGAGTTGGACTGAGGAGCCCGAGTAATGAATGATAAGTTGAGTGGTTAATTAGTGACAGAGGGTAACAGTACGGTCAAAAAAAAAAAAAAAAAAAAAAAAATCAAATGCCTTCACCAGATGTTGGATTAAAAAGCCTTATTCTTGATCTTTAAGAGGAGAGTAAATCAGTCTGAACACTATAAACTTGAATTTGATAACACACCGCAAGGGGACAGGAATGCTGGGAAAAAGGCCACAGAGCCCTACATAGCTTGTAATGAACCCAATCTGGTGTCAGTGTTAAATCTTTTCTTGAAACCGCTTTTAAAACAGGCTGTGAAGCTTAGAATACAAACCGATGTTGCTTTTAGAGAGAAAAAAAAAGCTTAGGTAGTAATCTCGGATAAATATATTATATGTAAAATTGGATACAATTATATTGCAAAAAAAACCCCATAGGCAGAGAGTGCAGTAAAAGCTAAAGAATTCTTAGAGATTTAATCAGGACACCCTCACTGTAGAATGAAAAGACCAAAACACAATGCTAAGGTGCATTATTTACCCCAATCTCAGAGACGCCGGCATAAAGAATGCGGCCGAGCATTTAGGGAAGGATTGAACGACACCTGGCCCATTCATCATCGTCTGAATTACAATATTCATCTCTGACAGCTTTATACCTGTGCAGGTTAAACAGGGAGCAATGGCCAGGCCATCAATCATTCACGGCGGCAGGCCCTGTTAAATGGGCGAAGGAGTTATAAATATTCGTAATCAGAATTAAGAGGGGGGTAAGGGAGCCGCACGGCTACAGTGCAGAGCTAATAATCAATTCATCACAATCTGCCCCAACATTCACCTCCACTCATGGTGGATAGAGATAGTGGTCCCCCCCCTCACATTAAGCCATAAAAACGTCCATGTGTCCAGATGGATAAAAAAAACAAGTACACTATATCCGTTTTAAAAAGGTGCAACGAGAACTGGGGGGGGGGTTGGCACTACCAGTTACATGGAGGATTTGGCGAGGTGCTGCTGCAATATTTCAGTGCTAGGTCTGACAGGCTTTCAGTCACAGAACTTCACCGCTGACAGATGAGGAATTAAAACTGGAGCCGCGGCAAATGCACGAAGAGAAACAAACTGGGACCCATCAATAAATTCTACAAATGCACATGAGGACTCGAATGTAATCTAGACACCGGACTCATAAAACGGAAGATCGGTTCAGGTGCAGCTTTCGTTATATGAAGGATGTCCGAGGGAAAAAGAAAAGAACTGTAGGCTTTCGCTGTGTCTTTGTCAACATCTGGATGTCCACAACACACGCTCATGCCTCTTTCCCTGCCAGAGGAAATTTTTTGGTAAATTTAGTGAGTGGTGTTTAGTAAAACAGGGGGTCCTTTGTATGCAGTCCTGGGCACTGAGCGTTCGGTTTCCAATCCTGGGGAAAAGACAACTGACACACCGAACCAAACTTCCAGAGATATTTGCATTTCTTTCCAGTTCATGCCACTAACATGTTTATATGAGGCTGAAAATGTACAAGCAATATATGTGTCAAATACACAAAGGTTAATGTCGGAAATGCTGGAAAGTTCTGGACTTATCCCCAGGTCAGTCAAGGTCAGGATTATAAGAGCTTAACAATGACAATAGAGGACACGGTAACCTGGAAGGGCTGTCAAAAGCTCTCTTGCCTTTTCCAAACACTACCCTGTGCTCCTATAAAACGCCTCATTTCCACCCAGCGGTGGAGCCGCTAACCTCACCGTGCTGGGACTGAAGGTAGCAGTGATTTACGATTAGGATTTCCTGTTCTCTCTCAGGCCTGGCGCTGCAGGGCTCAAGCAGCAAGTGACAGCAAGCAGAGGGGACTCAAGTCTGTCACTTTCTCAGCTTTGGTCCTGCAGAGTGCCACTCATCAGCCCAGGCTGTGGGGGTATTAATATGAAAGCCCAGCCTGGACCTGCTCAGAGAGTACCGTAGAACTCCTCCAGGAACTTATTAGGCGCTTTAACTGGAAATTTGCCCGAATTTACTTATTCGAAAATAAAGCAACATGAATTTGACACTGATTATCTAGTACCCTTACCATGAACCAAGCTCAGCAAGTGACAGCCTGCTTCATGGCCTAATCTATTTTAAGGTTGGTTCAGTTCAGGAAATTTCACTACCACCCGAATGTTGCAAAGGAACATAACTACTAGTGTGTAAAGCAAAATATAGGATAAACTTCAAAAGGCGCAAAGCATCACCACCCAACCAAACAAGATCCAATATAAATCTATTTCAAACTAAGATGTGCATCTTCAATTCATTCATTCATTTTCTGAACCACTTGATCCTAATCAGGTTCACGGGGAGGCTGGCAATCTCAGCAAAATCTGGGCAAGGGCGGGGTACACCCAGGACAGCTCGCCAGGCCATCGCAGGGCCAACACTCAACTATTCACACACACATTTGCACCGAAGGGAGACCTGGAAAAGCCAAATAGACTACTGTGCATATTTTTGGACTGTGGGAGGAAACCCACACAAGCATGGGGAGAACATGCAAACTCTACTGTGTGAGGCAGACGTGCTAACCATTACACCGCTGTAACGCCTGCATCTTTAATTAATTAACACAATTTAAAACAGACTGTGCTAAAATCTTTCCCTCATTAATTGTATTCATTCTGTTGAAAGTGGGAATACAGTTGTTTTTGTCTTTTCTGCAATACACACATGCATGGCAGATGCAGGGACCAGCAGTATGAGGAGATGATGACAAGGTTAGGAGATTTAAATACCGGAAGTTTGATACAATCGAGTTCTCTGTGTGCCTTCTAGTAAAATCCACAAGTAATACACACAGTTTACAGTCAAATGAAAAGCCTGGCCAAAACAGACTAGTTTACAGCATGTGATCACCATAGCATTGTTGTCACAAACCTAATCAATAGAACAGTTATTTTCATCCTGAGTTGAGTTCATTTTTCACCAACATCTTGAAATCATGTTAATGGGAAAATCTAACCACTCCATAAAGTCTTCCCCACCACATCCCAATAATTCTCGACAGGGTTAAGGTCAGGATTCTTTGGTGCCAGTTCATGTGTGAAAATGATTTCTCATGCTCCTTTAACCACTCTTTCATTGTTTATCATCAAATTTCTATCTGTGTCATCATGAAAGAAAAAGTGCATTGATGGGATAACCTGCTGATTCAGTACAGCAAGTCAGCTGACTTTGTTTTATTGCCATATAAATGTTCCTGAGCCTCGACCTGACCAACTGAAGCAACAATGTGAAGGCAATTACGAATTGTAATCAAGGCTTAAAGCAGTCCAACAAAACTAGAGTGCAAGACCTTTTTTTTGCCAAGGAGTTTATATGAACAATTACGTTCACGATGTAACCGAGTGTCTACATGAATGTGTCTCCAATGCATGAAGAATTTCATAAGATATAGCCTTGAAAACCAACAAAGCTAGTAATGAATAAAGCAATTTGTGACCCATCACAGCAAAATGGGTATTTAGTCGGAAATTATTAATTTTTGAGTTATTGGTACCATATTTAGCTGATATCTTTAAAAATCATACCAAGATTTCTGGCGTATTTCTCTAGCTTTGGATTAACTAGCCAAAACCTGCCATGAATGATTATAATGAGTATTTAACGATTTCCGACTAAATACCCATTTCTACGATGCCTCACAATTACATAACCCATTACAAACAGTATTTCAGTGAGATGCCAGTGAATGTGCTGTAATGGGAGATCATAAAAGTTCTTCCTGCAGAAATAAATCAAAATAAAACGCAAACAGTTATAGTTGGGATACAGCACTCTGCACACACACAACAGTATTACAGAGGACTTAAGCATTGTTCAGTGAATACTGTGCTTACTAGAAGAATATTTTTATATTTTAATTGCAGAAATATTAAAAGTAAAACTGTATGGACAAAAAAAAAAACGTCAGTATCTGGTATTAGTCCGATACCATGCTCACTGACTTCAACTCATTAACAACCCCCCCCCAATGAAACTGTATTAATCCCACAAGGTAAATCATTGCCTCTGCATATAACCCATCCAAAGTGAGCACACGCACACACACTCGGAGCAGTGGGTCGCCAAACGTTGGGAGCGCCCGAAGAGCAGTTGAGGATTAGGTGCCTTGCTCAAAAGGTACCGGTACTTCAGCCATGAAGGGAAGGTGCAACTCACTCCCTCACTGCTACACATTTTTCCTGCTGATTTGGGAACCAAACCAGCGACCTTTTAGTCCCAAATCCGCTTCTCTAACCATTATGCTACGGGTGCCCCTACTATACTAGCTTCCATTGCCTAGTGATAATAAGTGATGTACACCTAGCATGCACTGCTGTGGTAATAAACAGACAACACAAAATGAAAGGAATCTGGATGTTTGTCGAAATAATAAAAGAAAAGCAGAATACAACTGTGCACTGAAAAAATATCAAGTAAAAATACAAGCAGCAGGCAAAACTATGGTTGTTAAATAGTTTGAACAGAGAGTGGGAGGTATGCAGAACAGCAGGAGTAAGAATGTCATTAACAATGAGCATAAGGTGCTATGAATTTCCCACACACAGGTATTTGTGAGTGTGCGGCTGTGTAGCAAGCATGAGAACATCTCAACTCTGTGAGCACTGGGCACCAAAACATGAGTGCTTCTGTATACATATTGCTTACAAGTCAAGGTGAGGGTCTCAGCACTGCCCTTGGGCTTAAACCTTGACTTCATATTCACAATTGGATGAATAAAAAGTAAAATGTACATCAGAATACGTGTGAATACATATCAAATTAACATCTGGGTGTACACATTTCTGCCGGTTTTAATCAGTGGGTGACACTGAGGTGACGCAGTGACACGAATATTTGGAATGTGTTTGGAATTTGCTTAAAAATACATAAAGCATACTAAAACCAAAATTATATGCTCACATGCAGCCAATGCCGATTCAATAAGACCTCCATGGGACGACAACAACAAAGGACACAGTTTCCCTTGCCCGGACGCGGGTCACCAGGGTCCCCCCCTGGAGCCAGGCCTGGGGGAGGGGCTCGAAGGCGAGCGCCTGGTGGTCGGGCTTCTGCCTATGGAACCCGGCCGGGCCCAGCCCGAAAGGGATACATGGGTCCGTCCTCCCATGGACCCACCATCCGTGAGAGGAGC
>JAQNCB010000007.1:13887741-13898755 GCA_030068295.1 Euristhmus nudiceps | reverse complement strand
AGAGAGAGAGAGAGAGAGAGAGAGAGAGAGAGAGAGAGAGAGAGAGAGAGAGAGAGAGAGAGAGAGAGAGAACGAACTGGTGAGAGAGAGAGAGAACTGCTGAGAGAGATGTGCCTGGGGCAGACCAACCTGACAATACCACATAGTGCTTTCTGTCGGTAATGGAAGAAATGGGAGACTATTCCAAACATCACACTGACATGACCTGTTCAGAGCCCATCCATCCTTCCAGTGTCACACTCACATGACCCTCCCATCCTCTGTGTCACACAATGGATGAGACAGAAAGACCTGAACCTGATTTCAGACAGACAGCTACATGTCATCCAGGTTCCAGGTAAATATACGGTGTATCAGGTGGCATGCTCTCCAGGATGCCCTCTTATTTTTTTTCCTCAGTCTCTTTTAAACACACACTTTTACGTGATAGCATCCAAGGCATCAGTTTGCAGATTTTGTATTTGTTTTGATCGGTGTGGATCATCATGTCTTTGCCATAAAACGAAAAAATATCAGAGAATAACAAAACCCAGGTTTGATAAAGCTTTTGATGAAGCATAAGGCATTGTTAGAAAATTAAGTGATCAGAGCATCTAATATTGAACGAGTAATTGGGCTTTTTTTTGCTTGAGTGTTAAGGCTGACCAGTAAGTTTAATCTCCTCATGCATCAAGCACAATTGGTCAGAACATTCCCGTACATTATGTTAAAGCGGGAGAAATGATGACCAATAAAAGTAAGTAAGGGGAGCAATGGCAGCTCTGAGCATTCCCCAGGCCCATCGATCTATCCCTGTTGATAATCACCATATTTTCAATTTAATCCACGAGTCCTTAAAAAGACAAAATGTGACCAAATATGAAGAGAGAGGGCTGCGGAGGTGCCGCTTCTACAGAGAAACTACCCCGTGACCTCGACACAGTTCAGCCAACCATCTTCATTTTAATTAAAAATCTTTCACAACGCCAAGAGTTATGGAAGTCTCGACTGGAAAATAGGTAGCAGTTGCATGAATGAAATACAGCTCACCAAAATTGAAAGAGACATAAATATGGAAGGCTAAAGGCCTACGGTAAAAGTATCCAAACAAAAGTTTCCAGCCAGGTTGCCTTCACACACTGCAATTAAAAAGGGCTTGCATTTATGGAGAAGAGAGAGAGAGAGAGGAAAAGAAGGTTTATGTGATTTCCAGGAGTAAATTTTTGGTTTCTTATTAGAGCAGAGGACAGGCCTGATTAATACAGGGACAATTTTACAGTGCCAACTTTCTGTAATAATTCTCTCGCAATGCAATTTTCCACTCACTGTTCTACATTGCGCTCCATAATTCTTTTAATAGAACTAAATCATAGTTTGAAGTATGTTATGGAAAGAAATAATTTAGAATTTTACAGAAGCCAATTTAATCCATTACCTTGTTTAATTCAGAGCTCGTGTATCTGTCAGCTTTATCGGACACATGAGCACTTTTGAACTGTTGCTTAGTGCTTGTTTACTGCTCCGTCAGATGGAAAAACAGGGTTGTGTTAATGAGCCAGACATTAAAAATGACTAGCTGGATTAAAAAAAAAAGAAAAAAAAGAAGGAGAGTTAGAGGCCAAAGGTGCAGCATATAGCAACATGAGCAGTCAGCTCTAGAGAGATCATAGCGCTTAAGGCAATCTCATATTGTCTGTTTAACGAGAGGCATCCACAAGACAGGCACTTTGTTAACAAAGACGTACAGGGACAAGGGGTGATCTCACCCTCCCACCATGTCACTGAACTCCATCATTTATCGTCCCACAGCCACTGGAAACATTAGTGAGATATGACAATTTATGCTTAAGCTTTGCATTAGATGCTGTATCGTGTTTTGGTCGAGGACGTTCTGAAAGGCAAGCGTTATGTTCCGATATGTTTTTGGAACACCTTTTTGGAAACAGTTTGTGTCCACTCACCACCTCTTCATCTGACAACTCTCGTCCTTGGATGCTGCTGCTCTCCCTCACCGCCTGCTGGTGCCTCTTACCCTTGATGTGACTGCACAGGTGCACCTCGGAGGTGATCTACAAATGCAGAGGTTAAGGGTCAGACACAGGAAAACAGTTCCATAGAAGGCAAGGTGGGAAGGAGATACCAATATCATTGACAAGCTCGCAATAGGGCTGCATGTTCTCAGCCATAGTGTCACAGTTCTTGGATAACGAAATGATTGTTATAATCCAAAGCGTACTTCAAAGTAAAACTTAATCCCAAAATCATGACTGACATCTACAAAGAAGCATGCTATAGCTAAAAAAAGACGGAATATCAAGACAGGATGTGCATAATGGCACAAAGAGATGCAGAAAAAAAGAAAAGAAAAAAAAAGCCGTTTAAACTCAACCGCCATTTCCAGCCTCGGGTGCCATCTTTAATCTCCCCACCATGGATCACATTTCAGCACTCGCACTTTCATTGACATGGGCAATTCTCACCCTTTTACACGGGTCTGCTATCAAAAATGATTTCATGCACATAATTTCATAAACCTGATTATAGAAAGTGAAACCGATAAAGTGGAGACGCAGGTATAAGAAGACTGTCATAAAACCAGTTGCATTGTTTGTCTTGCCAGCGTTGGACGTGAGCCCAAGCATGATGGCCTGTGTTTAATGTCATTAAGCAGAGTGCTTCCCTCTGACCTAAAGATGATGGCTGGAGTCACTGACTGGCCAAGGTCATCTGACATTTTAACAAGATTTCATTCTCCCTGAGCGCTTAATCTGATGTCTGTTTGAAGCCCCAAGGTGTCTGGCCCTCGTTGCCATGAAAGCCAGGCCCAGTCAGATAAATGTGCCTGCATGCTGATTTGCTGCCCGTCACTGTGAAAGCATGTTCATGACCAGTAATAAATCTGCAACCAAAGTTCATGTTTAATTAATGCACTTAAATGCTCATTTGAATGCTGTCTCTCCCAACACCGTCCCAGTGACACCGCACTCAGCACTTTCCAGGACACTGCCTGTTAAAACGTTCAGCTGAAAGCACCCATGCTTAAACGTGCTAACGTGAGGAGAATGTGTGCCGGTGTTTGAGATTATCTCAGATCAAATGATTACAGAAACTAGCCGAGTGAACAGAGAGGGAGACCATGAACTATGGGTAAATGGGTATGGGTAAAAGGTTTTTTGTCTTGTTTTTTTAATCAAAAGGGCATATACACAAGTAAGCTATAAACTCGTGTGGGGGGTTGATTGATAGGAAAATAAATAAAAGAAGAGAATTTCCGCAAAGTAGGATTGACCCCCCTGACTGACATGTACATACATGTACATAGCAATAAATACATATTCAACACTATAATGCTTATAATAACAATTAAACATTCAAAAACAATGCACAAGATGTAAATAAAATATAAGTAATAAAAAATACATACGTGTATTTGTACATAGAAATAATTTGTCACACGAATGCTGTGAAATTCGTCTCGACCAATCAGCTTGCGAGATTTCAGACCCATCCCAAACCGAGTCCCAAACCAGTGTCGGTAGTGAACTTGTGGCCTTTCCCATAACTTTTTCCCTATTTAATGGTGATAAAGTTAAGGGAAAGGCAGCAGATCACTACTAACTCCGGTTTGGGACGCGGCAGTGAAATCTCGCAAGCTGATTGGTCGAGACGAATTTCTCAGCAGAAGAGGCTGGGATCCGAATCCGCACTGAAGCCACAGAACCTGAAGCACGATATAGTGAGGGATGACTGTATTCTATTTTTATATTTGCGAATAATGTGTGCATGAGCTCCCGAATGGCACATCGACAAGGTGCGTGACTATTAATCCTGAGATCACAAGTTTGAATCCAGTTTAATGCCACAGTCATCCGTGGCCGAGAGTCCATGGGAAACAAGTGGCCAAGCTCTCATGGGAGGCATACGTTCACTTCCCTTACACTCACATTGAACGCCAGCCAGTCATGGGCGTCTGTGCTCATTTGTACTAGAGGGTGGATAGCACTTCCCCTCAAAGTGTGTTAGACTGCCCCTAATACACATGTGCTGCAGCTCGAAAAAATACGGGAGGCTAGCATCGCATGTCACAGAGGGGGTGTGTGCATGCTTTCACCCCTCCCTGGTTGGTGGTGGTCGTGTGATAGGGACGGCAATACCTAACGGGTGGGAAAATAAACTACAAAATAATAATTTAAAAAAAAACTTAAAAAATAAACTATAAAATCAAGACTTTAGTCTGCTTTTTATATTCCCTTGAAGTATTATACAAAAACAATTAGTCACCTCAGACTCGGTGGATATCACCAAACAGATGAGGATAGAACGGACTATTTAGCATTATATCCACCGAGCCTGGGTTCAATCACTGTTTTAGTATATAAATAAAATGATGTGTTTGTGAATTGATCAACACCTTCTGATCAACTGAGCATGAACAGCACTGTGGACTAGCACAAAGCTCAGATGGTCTTGGAAATAT
The DNA here is from genome assembly GCA_030068295.1 of Euristhmus nudiceps. NCBI lineage: Eukaryota > Metazoa > Chordata > Actinopteri > Siluriformes > Plotosidae > Euristhmus > Euristhmus nudiceps. The sequence goes on along the minus strand of JAQNCB010000007.1, from coordinate 13,894,299 downwards.
GTTACTGACATGAGTCTCTCACCACAACACTGCAAAGGGAGCACTGTTTCTTGCGCTCATAAGGAGTGAGTTTGGGAGCGAAGTCCGTGTTGGCGTGTCTACCACTGCTCAGCTCGGCCGCCTTCTCTTTCCTCTGCTCGATCTGCTCCATGTGTCTGCGGCTGCTCTCGTCATGCTGTGGGCAGTATACAGGACGAAATGCATCACGCATCAGGACTGAGGTCAGAAGCATGACTATATCCAGAATATGGCAGAAATGGTACTGAAGCAATTTACCTTCATTTGAATTTTCTTCTGCAGCTCCTCCATGGCCTCCTGCTGAGCAGCACTCAGGGCAGCCAGGCGCTCCTCACGGTCTCTGCAAAGAACCCACACAATGTTAGTTCAAGTTCTGTATTGCATTTTTTCTACTGATGATTAGTGCTTCTTGGTGATCCAATCATGTAGCGTCTCAGAGATTTTCAACAGTGTCAAAAAGTATACAGGATTTACAGATTGCCAAAACAAAGCAAGAATTTAAAATTACAATCATAGAAATGAAGGTTGAGGAAGGAAATATTACTGCTATTTTACAGACAAGTAAAAGAAAAACTAAAATTCTATGGTTGCTAACAAACAAAAACAAAGCAAAAAACAGAATGCTGTCTAATCATCCAGGGCCATAAACAGGTTCGACATATTAGCACAGTAGTAGTAATAGTAGTTTAACACACCATCGTGTAATCCAATTACATGAACCATTTATTGAAGTGTCCTGGTAGGAATGTGGCAACATTACAGTTGTGGCAACATTACTATTGTAAATATAGACATGAAAAGAAACTGCACGATATATTTTCAGGGATCTTGCCAGAGAGGTGCAAAGGGCATGTGGTCCACATTAGAGGTGTGCATCAGAACTGGGATCCACAAAAAAAATAAATACATTAAAAAAAAACAAAAAAAAAAAACAACCATGATTTTTTTAACATTAAAAAAAAAAAAAATCATGAAGCACATGGTGTGAGCATGACGTACACCAAATAAAGATGATAAAGAAGATACTTCATAATATTAAGAGGGTTTTTATTCCTATTGTTAGCAGTTTTCTCCAGTAACCAAATAAATACTGCCCTGACGAGCTGCAAGACGACTAAACAACTCAGCTGAACCAGTCAAGATCAATGGAGTGGATATTAAAAGATGTGTCTTTATACATATACATGGGCTCCAAGGTTACAACTAATGGGCCTGCAGAGGCAGAAATAAAGGTAGGTGTCTTAGAAAAACACGTGGAAGTCAAAGATGATCAGCCAGGGGGGGATTCGCTTAAAATCGACAGGAGTATCCTTCACACACTCCTGTATGGATCAGACGACGACAAACACCATCATTCACCAATGTGTGTCAAACCAGACGCCGCAAAAGAATTCTCAGCATTTTTTGGCCTGACACCAACGCAAATGAATAAACGCACAAGAAAACAGCAGTAGAACCAATCACAACAGCAATAAAGAGGAGAAGAGTGAAATGGACTGGCTATATCCTCAAGATGTCGACAGGTGTTATCCCAAAGGTAACACTTACATGGATAACAGAGAGTAAAACCAGAGAGTTCACCTTCTCTTCCTCCACCATGGCTGAAGTGCCCTCAAGCAAGGCACCTAAACCCCAAATGCTCTCCGGCACCCACAATGTGTGTGGCAGCCCACTGCTCCGAGTGTGTGCGCGCTCACTTTGGGTGGGTTATATACAAAGGCAATAATTTCTGTTGTGGGATTAATACATTATCGAAAAATCCAAGTGAAAAAGAAGATCCAATAAACATAAACATAATCTGCTGAGACAGATCAATTACAACAGTTCCACCTGGAGCAGTTTACAAAGGATTGCAAAAAGACAGCAGTGGAAGTCTCTGGTCACTGTCTGTGCATCCATGCAAGTAACGGAGTTCCAAAACAGTCTTTTTCTAACAGACCTGCTTCAAAGTCACAAAAACAAAATCATTTTATTTACTGAACTGAGCACTGAGCAACACATCTCTGCTTTTTTTTTTTTTTTTTTTTTTTATAAATCTAAAAGTTTTTTACCATAAAAAGGTAAAAATATCATAACGGCATGACAGTTATATGGAGCAGATTTCATTATTGACGTCATGGTCAGCTCATCCAGCTCACAGCTAAAGGTTTCTGGGTCAGTAGGCTGTTGTGAGTTTGAATAATTGTATGTGTGTTGGACATGTGATGGACTGGCGAGCTGTTCGGGGTATTCCCTGCTTTTGCCCAGTGTCGGCTAAGATAGGCCCCCTGTGGGATTAAGTGGTTCGGCAAATGTGATGAGAGCGTGAGAGTAATTTAATTAAAGCTTATTTTATTTTTATTTTTCAGTCTTTCTGTGATGTGCAGCAACAAATATAATCAGGTCACGATTGTTGTCGACTTTACTCGCCACTTTCTGGATTTGCCAAAGGCATCGTTTTGAAAGATAATTGCTTATTTCATGAAATACGGCGAGACCAATTATGAGGAACTCCGGCAGAGTAGCTGAATCATGGACATTAGAAATGGTTGGCTGGTTCAATTGGACATTAACATGGAAGGAACATTAGTTACATCAGGTCCGCAGCCACAAATAGGGAAAATCAAATCTTATAAATAGGATTGTGTAATATTTTAGCTACAGATTTAGTCCAGTGCCACTTCAGGTATGCCATCAGCTCATGGTAATCTGACTCAAGAAAACCTTCATGTGGAAACTCCATGCTGCCTTAAAGAATATTGAGTCGTTCTTTGTCATGACTTGATGTTGTCCATGGTGTGGAAATAAGTTTAAACTATACTTTGATGATTACCCATTCAGGATTGGGCACACGGCTCCATCTTTGTATGGTTCACAAGATTAACTGTGCTTTAATGACACTGCTCAAGAAAACTATCCCTTTATTATGCTGTACGAAAGAACTGTTATACAAAAAAGCATGGAACACATGAACCTTGCTCTCTCACGGGCTGCATCCTCCCTCGCCTTCTCCTTCTCCTGCCGGTGCTGCTCTATTCGTGCCTCCTGCTCTCTTCTCTTCATCAAGAGCTCCTCCACCCGTGCCTGCCGCTCTGCCTCGAGAGCCCGCTTACGCTCCTGTTACACAAACAAGAAAGAACAATAGAAAGCAAATCAAGAAAAAGGGCAAATAATAAAGGCTAACTAATCTAGAAGCGTGAAAGACAAAACAGCATCAAACCTGGACGGCTTCATCTCTAGCCTGCTTCTCTTCTTGCCTCCTCTGGCGCTCCTCCTGTAGCTCATTGAGTCGTTGTTCGTACTCGTTCAGCTTGGCCAGCACATCATGCCTCTTATTCTGAGCTTCCAGTGTGTTTATGAATGCAATCTCATTCACCTACAAAAATGAACACCACTTAGGTTTAGTTATTCTATTAATCATTTTATCCTTGGTACGTCACCGTAACTTTCTGAGCCAATCTGTGAAACTTTCTACACAAGGTGGGAATACAGCCAATATGGTAAAACGGTCCATTACACTACATGAACAAGCATGCACGCAGAGAGCTTAACTAGAACCAGTTCATGGCATTTAGGCTAAAAAAGTATTGACCTGAACCTGTGCCACACAAGTGGTGTCAACATGCTTTCCGTGAAGGTACTGCGGCTTCATTTTTGGCTGGCGCATTTGTGGGCCAAAGGGTCAGCATTAGACCTTTTCTAGTGGCTTCCCATTTCTGCGGTAGGCAACATCACCGTTTCCCAAAAATATCAACAGAGTGCCAACCATCTAATGTGAGCCGTCAATATGCACGGCTTGTTCGAGATGCTGCCAGTTTCTCAAGCCTGCTGCCAACATGTGCACCCCATCGTCACAGGTCTTTCCACACTTTTCTAAAAACCTCTCTTCTCAACACACCATGCACAAAGCTTAAGGCTGACGGTGGAATGCCCCACTGACAGAAGTGCAGCAAACATGGCTGACATAAAAGTGACTGTTATCTAACATTCTGCTTCTTCCTTTCAACCACTCAGGAAGCGTTTGATGCAAAAAGGATTAATTTGCCACAAATCCACCACAAGACGTCTTGCTGCCGACGTCTCTTATTAATGCAGTTTAACAGGTTTCCCAATCTATCACTGAGACCAGCAATGCAATGTCATTAAAAGTACACCCCCCCCAAAAGATGGTCTCAGGGGGGGAAGGCAGTTTTGACACTTCAGTTATCAATTACACTCGTACCCAAGTTCAGGTTTTTTCACCCCTGATTTTCTCCTCGAATTTAGTCTTAGAGTATCGGCTCCCTATGATACAAACATCACCAACCAGGGTGGAGCCAGAGCTAGCATGTGCTCCCAGCATAGCATCTGACGCTACCACCCACAGGTGCATTCAGGGACGGCCTAACACACTCTTTTTGGATGGTAATCGCTGCAAGTGACAGGGAAGTGAGTGTATGACACCATTCCCTAACATGAAAGCTCGGCCAATCATCTCCCATGGACTCCGGGTTTCTGATGGCTGCGTGCATCAACCTGGATTTGAACTTGCGATATCCAGGATGATAGTCACGCACCCTGTCGATGCGCAACTATGAAGCCTTTTGTCCAATTTCAATTTAACAGACATTTTAACAGCTGGATGTTTTTTAGGTTGTGATTTTTTTATGTTTGGGGTTTTTTTTGTCTTCTTGCATCAAAACAAACAAAATGGCAGGTGAAAAAAAAAAAAAAAAAAATCCTGGTTTAGCACAAAACACACTCCTGCCTGGTCGACCTGTGAGTGAAAAATCCAAACTCTTCTCTTCACAACATTTGAAGACAGATGTTACCCCTGAAGCATTTTAATGGGAATAAGCACATCATCTGCTATGTACCCTCACATGTACCCTGTAAAATCGTGGGGTGTTCCCACAAGACACTAAAGCAGAAGTTGTGAGGCACCAGGACCATTTTGGTGAAAAGGAGCGAACAGACACCTGAAGAACATGTCCACAGACAGGACCCTAAGCTCGGGATTAAACCTTGAAGCTGTGATGCAGCACTGCAATATGTACGGTCATGCCACATTAAAAGGCCTGTGAAATCCTCACCTTTGCCTCCTCTACATGTGCCTTTTTCACAATGGCCTGGAGTTGCAGCTCCCGCTTGAACTCGGCATGGAGCAGCTTCTCCTCCATCATCCTCCTTCTCTGATCGAGCAGCTCTTCTTTCCATTTCCTCACTTCCTTCTCCTGCAAGTCAGGTGAGGGGCAGAGAACAACACAACAAAATAAAATGAAAAGATTAGCCTCTGATGGAAGGAGCACTGCCTGGTGGTCTGAAAATTGGCAATCTTCAAACATTGACAATCAACCTCTTCACAAAGTTCTTCAGTGAGCAATAAGTGAGAGATTACTTCAAGCACACACACTTGTGCTTTCCTCCATTTCACTCAACAGACACATGACATAGTTCTTGATGGGGACTAGAAAGCACTTCTATATGTCACTCGAGATAAGATCATCTGCCAATTGCTGTAAAATCCCACATGACGACACCTGAAGATGTTCTTATGAGGTGTACCACAATATTGTGCACGCATGTGTGTGAGAAACAGGGAGAGACGAGAAGAGAGACAGGAGAGAGTGAGAATGTGTGTGTGTGAGAGAGAGCAAGAGAATGAGAGAGATAGGAAGAGGGACAGGTAGCGAGAGAGAGAACATAGTCAGGGAGGTCTACATTCAAATCGTAATCCAAAAACAACTCTGCAAAGCCCTTGGAGCCTCCGTCATCACATGCTTGTGTTCTTAACACCTGCTCTCTAAAGAGCATAATCACATGTTAATTTTCACCTTCAGACAGTGGCGTGCAAATATACACAACTGTTTCACGTTTCTTCATGTCAGACAGAATGGAAGAAATAAAAACAAACCAGTTCAAAAGTCACTGAGGAAAATAATTTCAGTGTCATCTACATGTTTGACAGAACAGCCCGAATGCCCTCTGGGCATTTTCAGTCTCTGAGAGCAATCAGCCACAAAGGGGTCAAAAATAAAGGCTTTTATTTTGCTACTTTTTTAAGTAGCAATTTTCTTAAATGCTCAAGGTTATAAAAACTTTACATTTTGGATGCAACGTTATTTTCTTGGAAGTTCCAGCCTTTGAAAGTATGCATGTCCAAAACGATAAAATTTAAAACTATCAATAATTGTCAATAGTAAGATTTCCAAGTTAAAATCAGTCCAATTCTGATTGTATAATATATAAAATGTGTCCCAAATGGATATTTGATTCTGAGCTTTTATTGGTAAAGATATCTTGTGTTTATTTACTGATGGTATAAACCTAGATTTCGGAGTGGACACTTTTGGACAGACACATATCCACATGCTTGTGCAATCAACATTTCACAATTTAGTCGAGATACGTTTTGTTTTCAAGTTACATCCCTTGATGTAGCTTAAAAAAGTGCAACTGAAAAAAAGATACATTTCATGTTATCACAAAAGATACAAAAGTCGGAGTGGACATTTTCAAAGGAGGACGTTTGTCATGAAAATTTTTCCAATCAAAATACGGATGTCGTTTAACTAAATCGTG
>JAQNCB010000007.1:13803876-13814645 GCA_030068295.1 Euristhmus nudiceps | reverse complement strand
ACAGGCCAACATGAGGCACATTAGTTTCAAGATTCATTGTCATTATGTTCACACACAATAAAACTTTGTACAAAGCTCTCAGCACTATAGTTCAAATGAGGTAAAAAGGTGCAAACGAGACAAACTGGAATTAACACTATTCAGAGCAGAATATAAACACAAGTAGTTCTGTACATTACACTGAAGTAAAAATATAAAACAGAAATGTAAGCTCTGTGCCTGTGCATGGGAACTGAACACGAGATATACAGTATGTACATTGAGGCTGTGAATTGGAATAGATAAATAAATAGTTGCAGCAAAGTGGACAGACTACACTGTAAATGTCCAAGGTGAATAAACTAGAATGTAAGTGTGGTAAAGCTTTGTGTGCTCCCTGGATGTTGCAATAAACCTGATCCAGTGTGTTATTGTCTCTGGTTGGACAGTCAATGAATCTGTGGGATTTGAACAGAATGTTCCGATAAGGTTGGTCGCAGTACACCACGAGTTATGAGTGTAGAGGTGTAGAGCATCAAACCTCCACCGATGATCTTTCTTGAAGCTACAGCCTGTCAGGCTAAGAACAGGGCACACCCTGCTAGCTCCACCACTGCATTGGGGATGTTATTATCCAGCCAGGTCTCAGTGACGATTGCCACACAGCTTTCCATCCTCTGCGAGGCGACCCTCAAACAGATATCGTCTGGTTTGTTGGTGAGACACCCCAACCATTAGGCTAATTGACGGTTCTAAATTGCCCCCCATGTGATTGATTGTGTGTTAGCTACACAATGGTCTTGTGAGCTGTTCAGGGTCAACCCCATCTTTACCCAGAGTTAGCTGGGATGGGCTCCAGCCTAACCATGATCCTAATAGGACAGCAGTTTAGAAAATGAGGGAGAGACTGAGATGATTGTTGGATGACTCTGATGTTAAAAATGTTCTTTTCTCAAGCTTTCATTATACTCTATTTTATACATATTTGGTCATGGCAGCCATTGTAATGGCTGTGTAAAAAATCCTAATAAAAACATGACCTTGCAAAAATGTCTCTTCCCCCTGCATATGTTAATGAGAGAAGAGTAAAACCATTAACTCACTAATTTGCCAAACTGCTAAATCCTTTTGCTCAGTCAAAATAAATAAATAAATCAAGTCTGAATGGAATAATTGGGACCGTTGCTCTTCTAAATTAACTTTTACTTTTATTCATGGTTCATTATTTAATTAATATTGGAATTGACTGAATAAAAGTTACTGATATTACCGGCACGATTTATAGAAAAAAATCTACAAATATACATGACATAGAATAATATGTTTATTTAAAATATAATACATCCATTATTTAGCTATACCAGGGGTCACCAACGTGGTGCTCGGGGGCATCAGGTAGCCCACAAGGAACACCTGAGTAGCCCACAGGCCTGCTCTAAAAATAGCTCACCATAGCTCTACTTACCAGTGAGCTGCATCTTATTTTTTTGTTGCTAATCTTTCAGTCACATTTGCATTTGGTATGAAATTGAAAATGACAATATTTAAAAAAAAAAAACCTTTAAAAAATGTTTCATATTATATTAGAGCTAGCTGGTGTTCATGGTCACCTGTTGCTTTTTGGGAGTTTTTCACCGATTTCGTGAAAAAAAGACTGCTGTTTGCACAAACCTGTTTTTAACTCGTGGGCTTTTTCCACTCGGAGCGCACTGCTCGGTGACTTATTTGCACGGTAGCTTGCATGGCATGCTAGCAGTTACAGTGAAGGTGTGGAGATGATTTACCCCCCCAAAAACATGGCGGAAAAGAGAAAGAAAACAATTTTAACTGTGAATGGGAGGAACAGTTCTCTTTTCTTTTTTTTTTTTTTTTAACCACTGTGAGACTCGTGTGTGTGTGTGTGTGTGTGTGTGTGTGTGTGTGTGTGTGTGTGTGTGTGTCTTGTTTGTGGGGCGACTGTGGCAATGGCAAAGTGGCACAATGTTAAGAAACATTTCAGAAGAGCATGGAAAGAAGCATGGAAGTTACCATGCTAACTGCTCACCGGGCTTCACACTACGAGCAGAAAAAGCACCTGTAGATTTGGTGATAAGTTCAGTAAAATGTGAAAATTGACTTTTTATGTTACATAATTGATAACTAAAAACACGTTACAACTTAGTACATGTTTTGCTAACAATTGGTAGTGGCTCATTAAAATGTTGAAGTCGTCATTTGAGAATGTAAAAACTTGCAGAGATTTCCAGAAATAAAGTGCTGCATATTGATATCTGTTTCATACCTTGTTAAATCATTGTTGATTATTGTGAGAAATCATTAGCATGATCAGTGTCTTCACATGAATTAATATAATTTTATTAATAATAATAACATAGAATTAAAGGTAAATTAGGCAGATTTGCTATTTCAGAAGTGTCTATCAAACTGGTAGCCCTTAGCATAAATCCGCTCCCAAGAAGTAGCTCTTGGTTTCAAAAAGGTTGGTGACCCTTGATCTATACCATCACCTGTCAAGGCCACGGGGAAGCCGGAGGCAGTCTGAGGCGAGATATATTCTGAACACATCACCAGTCCATTGCAGGACTATCACAAAGAAAAACAGGCATTCACACTTACGGGCAATTCTAAGTATTCAGTTGCCCTTCTGTGCATGTCTTTGGACTGACGAAGCAAACCGGAATACCTGTAGGAAACCCACACAAACACAGAGAAACCATACAAACTTCACAGGTATCAAGTCAGACCTTTCTTGCTATAAGGGGTTGTGGTGGCTTTGTGGATAAGGTGCTGGGTTACTGATCTGAAGATCAGTGGTTCAATCCCTACCATCACCAATGTTCGGCCCTTGACTTACTTAGACTAAGTTCCTCCTGTCCGACATTGGGCAGCAAATGTTCTCCAACCAACCCGATTGGCAGCAACCGTTTTCCTGTTTGCGAGTCATTTTGGAAAGTCCTTCTCCAAGTTATTCTTGGTCTGCCTCTCTTGTGCTTGCCTCCCGGTGGTACCCATGTCATTGCAGTTTTTGCATGCTTCCCTACCAGTAGTTGAAGTATGTGTCCTGCTAGTTTGATCCGTCGCACGGTGATTATTTCATGCAATGGTCTTGACTTTGCCCTTCTCAATACCTCCCTGTTGTTGATATGGTCTCCGTACATGATCTTCCTTATCTTCTGCAAGCATCTCTGATGAAAATCATCCAGTTTTTGTCCACCTTAACAGTGCTTTTCCACATCTCACTCGCATAAAGGACAGTAGACAGTACTACAGCGTTATATAGGCGGATCTTTAGTTCACTGCTCATCAATGTTGTTTTCCAGATGTTGTTTATGCTTCTGAACACTGCTGCTGCCTTTCCAACTCTGTTGGAATCGATCTCAATTAAAGCAGCCAGGATTTCATGTATGTGGATATGTAACAGATGGTAAAACATCCAGCGGGAACCAGACCCGTCTTTATCACTAATTCATAGCAGCCCTCAAAAACAAGGACTGTAGGGCCCTTGAGCAAGGCCCTTAATGCTCAGTTGTATAAAAATGATAATTGTAAATCACTCTGGATAAGAGCATCTGCCAAATGTTGGAAATGTCAATGAGGGGACAGTGCCAACCATTTCTGTACTGTACTGTCTACAAGAAAATACATTTTTGTCGAAAAATGTAATCATCTGTTTGGCTGTGGGTCCCAGTGTGGGCTTCAGCAGGTGTCCTTGCTTATGAGGGCTGCTATGAATTGGTGGTAAAGACTGGTTCGATTTCCGCTGGATGTGTCACAAATCCAGGTGTCACAAATCCACGTACTTGAAACACTGGCTGCTTTAATTGAGATAGATACTCCTACACCTATCCAGTGAGCCAATTGCTGCTGTATGATTGGTTGATTGGGTAACTGAATAAGGACCAGAGGAATACCTTGGCTGGTGAATGTATCACCACACACAAATTGTCCTTTGACCAAAATGTCAGTATTTTGTGCATTACCTGCAAATCATTACAAATTTATAAGGTAAATAAATGGATCTAAAGGACCATACTGTGCCAAAAGCTAACTGTACCCAAAAACGCATTTCAATAGCAGTTTAGATCAAAGCTGAAAACACACACCCTTGAAAATAAGACCCCAGTGACAGAGAAAAGATTGGTACTGTTATTTTTGAGATATAATTTAACATTTGTAACTTGTAGGAGTTTAATAAACTCATAAACGTGGTGTGCACAGCCTGTGGTACTAAAGGACAAGGGACGGAAACCTGTGGTTGTTTTGTTTTTTTTGAATGAACACCGGTGAACCATACACAGAAGGATCAGATAGACAATGTACTGAGCTCAGGATCAAAAATGACGATGGAGCTGTGAAGCAGTAATGCTACCTTCTTCAGGTAGCTCCAAAGACCCTTCTGTTAAATGAACAAGACAAATGTGGTGATTTCAGAGACTGGAAAAAAATGTGTGTTTTAGAAGGAAGGAGCTTTTATATTTGAAATGCTGAACGACTGAACTCTATTCTCACACAGGGAGGCTGGAGCTCACCCTAGCTGACCTACCAGTCTATCATAAGGCAGCACACACAGCGAAACATTCACACTCATACCTAGGGACTATTTGGTAACAGGCAATTAGCTGAACATACTTCCCTTTTCACTGTGAAAGGAAACCAGAATACCCAGAGAAAAACAGGTAGAGCTATGCTACACAGAAACGTCCTCGCTGAGCCCATGACTTTCTTGCTGTGAGGCAGACATGGAGATTTAATCATGAAAAGACTTATGATTGACATGGTAAAAGTGAAATATTTAATTTTTTTTTTTTTTGCCAAATAACTACCTGAAGTGAGTCAATCAATAGCCATAACTGTTTCTTCACATGTCAACATGGGATGTAAAACAAACATGTTAACCGTAAAATAACTGAGCCCTACTTCTAAAGGCATGCGTTAGTGTTTATTAATTAATCAGTCACTGATATTCCAGGGGCATGTTTTGAGAGAAAGGGAGGAAATTGACACAGGACAAAAACACAACAAACTCAGAGAGCCCAGGGCTATGAGGGGGCAATACTACTTGCTGAAGCTCTGTATCATGGATCTTAATTTTAGAATTCCATGTAAACTCAAAAGCTTTTGCATTTATTACACAACTGTAATAAATCCTCCACCAAAATGTTGCAGTTGTCATTTAACACTACATTTGGAGTGCCCAAGGCACTGTACCCTCTTTGTTGCTTAAAAATAGTTATCTACCTTTTATTAGTGAGACACATTAGTGAAAAGCACTCCCAGCGCACAAACTTCCACCAAGCCAGAAAACAAGTACACAGCACCCCCTACTGCAGGGGTGACCAATATGGTGCCCGCGGGCACCAGGTAGCCTGCAAGGACCACCGGAGGAGCCCGCAGGCCTGCTCTAAAAATAGCTCACCATAGCACTACTTAGCTGCATCTAATTTTTTGTTGCTAATCTTTAAGTCACACTTGCATTGGGTAGGAAATTGAAAATGACAACATTAAAAAACAAAAACAAAAAAAAAACCCATTTAAAATGTTTCATAATATATTAGAGCTAGCTGGTGTTCATGGCAACCTGTTGCTTTTTGGGAGTTTTTCACCAGTTTCGTTAAAAAAAAAAAGACTGCTGTTTGCACAAACCTGTTTTTAACTCACTGGCTTTTTCCGCTCAGAGCGCACCGCTCGGTGACTAGTTTGCATGGTAGCTTGCATGGCATGCTAGCACTTACAGTGAAGGTGTGGAGATGCTTTACCCCCGAAAACATGGCAGAAAAGAGAAAGAAAACAATTTTAACTGTGAATGGGAGGAACAGTTTTTTTAACCACTGTGAGACTCCTGTGTGTCTTGTTTGTGGGGCGACTGTGGCAATGGCAAAGTGGCACAACGTTAAGAGACATTTCAGAATGCGTCATGGAAGTTACCATGCTAACTGCCCACCGGGCTGCACACTACGAGCAGAAAAAGCACCTGTAGATTTGGTGATAAGTTCAGTAAAATGTGAAAGTCAACTTTTTGTGTTACATAATTGATATCTAAAAAACACGTTACAATGTCGTACATGATTTAACAATTCCTAGTGGCTCGTTAAAATGTTGAAGTCGTCATTTGAGAATGCAAAAACGTAGAAATCTCCAGAAATAAAGTGCTGCATATTGATACGTTTCAAACCTTGTGAAATCATTGTCGATTATTGTGAGAAATCATTAGCATGATCAGTGTCGTCACATGAATATTATTTAATTATTAACATACAATTAAAGGTAAATTGGGCAGATTTGCTATTTCGGAAGTGTCTATCAAACTGGTAGCCCTTCGAATAAATCCGTTCCCAAGAAGTAGCTCTCGGTTTCACAAAGGTTGGTGACCCCGGCCTTACACACCCCCCCCCCCCCCCCCCCATGTTAAATTTTGATTGTCACCAAATGCAGTGCAGATCAGACGCTGGCAAAAGTTGGTCTGACATCCAAGTTTTTGGTCTTGATTATACACAGCAAATTCACTCTTTTTTTTGATGACAGCAGTATCTGGATTCTCAGCAAAAATTTAATGGGAATATCATAGGGTGATCACCTACCCATCATAAAAATCTGAGCTTCCTCCATCCAAAACTGGACAGGATTAAGCCCTGCGGATGAAAACAGCCTCCTTAGCAGAGGTAAATATCACCGAATGTTCAAACTGGGCATTCATGCAAATCAAATGCAGCCACACCCTCATGATTTCATCAGCAGGTGTTCAAGCATAATAGTCTACGAAATTAGACTACTGCTCACCTCACAGTTACTCTTCCCATGTCAAAATATGCAATCTCACACTCCACTAAACCTAGACCCTTGAACCCAGATTTTTATTTTACTGACTTAATCATTTTATAAGTTAAATACTCCTGAATTTGATCTCTCCAGCTCTCTCATGCATTCAATTTTTTTATATTTATATATATATAAAAAAGAATGACTGCTCAGTGATTAAGGTTCTGGATTACTGATTAAAAAGATCAGGGGTTCAGGTACCACTGGTGGGCCCTTGAGCAATGCCCTGAGCCTTCAATTGCTCAGTTGTATAAATAAATGAGATAAAAGGCGAGTTGTTCTGGTTAAGGGTAACTGCCAAATGCCATGACTGGTATAAAAATGGGTTGAAATAGGAAAAATGAGGATTAAAATAAATAAAAACTCAAATTTACAAAGAGCAAGTCTGAAACATGTTCTTCATAAGCTACATTCATTTTAGGAGGAAAAGAAAAAAAAAAAAGAAAAAAAGAAAAAACCTCCAGTGAAGCCTTCATCCAACACTGTAATGGAAAATTAAAAAATAGCTAATGTGAATAATAAACAGCCATTTCAGTCATGCTGGTACATAAAAATAATGTATTAATGTCCATAGAAAAAAAAACATTGGGGTAACACTGAATGAAATGCAGGGTCTACCCTTCCAAGAGAGGTAGAATTGTACATGATTCCTAAAACAGTGGACTGAGTTTAAAAACAAGATTGAACTGACAAGAGAAAAAACACTGAATATGACGCATGTGCAGCGATCAGGCTAGTCCATGTGCTGGTGCTACAATTACCAGACATTTCTTTAAAGAGACCAGGCATTATTTTCACAGAAAAAGCAATCAAAAAGCACATAGAGTATTTTACATTTTACCTATACTCGGCATATAAAACAAACTAACAATCGGATAAAAACAGTAAAACTCCCCAAAGAACATACGAATTGAAAGCGGTCATAAACCAAATGCCTTGATTCATCGGTCATAATATCAGCGAATAATACACAAGAGGCAGTAAAGACAGTTTCGTGATTTACATTAGGACACCCACCCACCCCACCATTATGCTACGCATCTTACAGATGACTGGATGTGTTTGCTTTTTTCTTTTAGTTTTTTTAACCAGTCTAAAAGCATTTATAAAACAAATCATAAGAGAAGCCATTTAAAAATAAAACTTCAAACCTATAGAAAAAAAAAATTAATAAAAAGTCAGCATATCTATCAAACAAGCCTTCCAACTAAAAGGAATGCATGTTGAACTCAAGAGCAAAAGGAACGTTTTACAAACCTGACAGGAAAATACATATGTACAAATGTTATATATACATATACACACAACTGAATATGTATATATTTATATGTTTATGAAACCATAACTGGCCATTCCGGGCGAAAGGTCGATGGCTGGTGAGGGAATTGTGTCCCCCTGAGCACCAAAAGGAGTGACATCAGTCCTCTTCTCCACAGCACTTTATATGTAGTCCAAATTAGCAAAAAGGGAACAGCAACTTGCTTTGAGTCTCCTCCATTGCCAAAGCCTTACAAATATCTGTAGAGTGGCTAGGCAGTCAGAGCTGAGGAATTTTGTTCTTTCCTTCAATTATAATTAGATTTGTGTTTATATAAAATGAATGCATACTCGAAATTCATTCCTTTAAAATTGTTGATAACCCACCCCACATGAAACAAAGTCAGCAAAAGTAAAACGGTAGTTGAAATCCTCATTAGAGTTCATAGCTGTGTACATTTCTGTCCCCCCATTTTGAAAAATCCAATTTACTAAAACAGTCAGGTGGATCAGCAGGCATCGTTCGCCTCAATCCGGGGGTAAGAGGTCGTGCAAGCGGAACTTCTCTCTTATGTGTGGCCGAACATCTTCATTCTGTAGGAGAAAAAACAAGTTGTATAAAAACACAAATCCTGAACTTATCCACTCATATGTGACAAACAGTACCCCAGTATAATATTACAAATAAAGAATGTAATTACTACATTTGTGCCCCAACATCTGAATACCATATTAATTAATCTCATTAAGCATGCACAGCCACATACCAATTCCACCAGCTTCTCCAAGAACGGGACCAGCTTCAGGAGCTCATTGTCATTCTTGTCCACAAACCAACTCTCAATGGGGATGCCATTGGACAGCTGAAAAGAGGAGACACAATCTGAGTGTCAGATTCTCACACACAAACACACACAAGCTAGCAAGCAAGCAGACCAACCTGGTATGCAAAGGCTTGAGGCGAGTTGTCAATTATTATAGTTTTGGACAGATCTCTCCCAAGTATGTTAAGGTCTTTGATGTAGTTCCCTTGGACACATACACAATGCTCACGAAACAATCTGTGCCTGAACACAAACGAAATAAGTGATTCCTTAATGATGCTGCAAGTGGCAAAATAAATAAATAAATAAATAAATAAATAAATTAAAAAAAAAAAAAATTTAAAAAAAAAAAAGCAGTCTTATAAACCAGTAGGTAAAGGGAAGACATGTAAACTTGTGTAAAAGTAACTGACCGAACCAGCTGTTTCTTCGGATCCAGAATGTTCAACAGCTTGTCAGCATACACTTTTTTGGAAGCAGTAAAAAGGATAATCTGTGAAACAAATCGTCATTTGCCATCAATACAAGTTTTTTCTTTTAATAAAAAGGGCACGCACGCACACACCCCATTTATAAATACATACTGCAGAGATGCCTACCTCAAGTATGGATTTTCAGTATTCTTCACGACATTTTTTTTCCACACAACACTTCTTCCACACAGATGAATTAGCAACAAATGTATTTATAAGCAATATTATTGGCATTTATTTTACAGCATACTTAAAATCTAGAGGTAGGACGGCAACACCATCATATGACTCACGAGAGCACGCGTGACAGAAAGAGCGTGTGCTCTTATTTTCTCATATAAAATAGCACCCTGTAATGCAACACTGTATTTACATCAACTTTCCGTACAAAATTCAGAGAATTCATACTGATAGGCATCTCTGCATACTGGCCACCACTGAAAACAAAGTTAAGAGTAAAATGCTGCACAAACCTAAGAAAAAAATATCCAAAAAAAAAAAAAAAAAAAAAAAAAATCTAACTTGTGCAATAACATCATTTACGAGATCTGTCAAAATCATATACCAGGAAAAGCAACAGAACAGAGCATTCAAGTATTTGATAGTAATTAATTTTTTATTTAAGACTCCCCTCCACACCAAATATGATTAACAATGGGCTGATAACTACGTGCTAACAAGATCTCTGGAAATTGAAAATGAATATAAAATTTAAGTAGTTTCGAGAAATTGTTCCTTTTGTTTTTAACAATTTGACTGTTTTTCAACCAAATGCGACTTTATTAGACTACGAACCAGGCGGTGGCTGCTAAACAGGCCTTCAGCTAACCACCGAGCTCCATGGTAATTATCTCTCCATGAAAAAAAATAGAAAAGATGAACTTGAAGTATGAGTGTTAGACTTGCAATTAAACTAGATGGCTCCATGCTGACCAGCTTGTTCTTCTGTAAAGATTTTTTTAATTTCATAACCGAAGAATTTCAACATGGAAATAAGGGCAAATGGATCATATGCAGAACATTACCTCATAAATTTGGGACATCCGTTCCAGGAACTCTCTGAAGAATGGCCGCAACCGTACATACACCTTAAGAAGAAGAAGAAAAAAAAAGAATAAGAAAAAGGGGGGAAAGAAAAGTCTGATCTTTAGTGAAGATGATTTATTCCTTGCATTTCAATAAACACAGTATTTCTTCGTGCATCTTTAAAAAGCAACAAGTCAGATATCAGATCAAGGAATGCTGCAATACCTGAGAAAAGGTATTATCATTTGAATAACACACAATACTTCCATCATTAGCAGTTTCTCTCAACAGCCCCATGGATCTCTCCACCATCTCCAATCATAGTTGCACCACATTATCCCCCTTTATTTGTTTATTATAAATAATGAATGATTGTGTGGACTGTGTGTATTTT
>JAQNCB010000007.1:13618461-13642086 GCA_030068295.1 Euristhmus nudiceps | reverse complement strand
CCACAAAAAAAGGAGAGAGAGTACTGATGTGCCTTATTAAATTGTTTACTAGTACAAAAATACATTTCAGGGCACACAATACGGCATCCAGTATCACAAAGTACGGGAGCACTCACCACTGTGGCCCATTCTTAAGTACAGAGTCATTAAATTATTGAAACCGAGCAATTTCCTATTCTGTAAATAAGAATAAAAAGATTGTGTTCTTACTGTTAAAAATGACATTGATTACAGATTTATGTATATGATGGTAGAAAAAGTTTTTTTTTTTTTAAAGACATATTTTAAATATATTTCATTACTTCTAACTTTAGTTCCAAGGCTCAGGGGTATTAGTGTAATACAAACATAACCAATGTAGTGTTTTTTTTTTCCCTTTTTACTATTTTTTACTTTAAAGTACATTTCCCCATCTGTTTTTCTTCTGTTAAATACAAAATAACAAAACAAACAAACAAACAAAAAATGTACAAAAGTTCATTTACAGCAAACCAAGGCCATGTGCTAGCAGTATATACAGCTATAATTGAAACATATCCTAGTGTTGTATATCTTTTGACTTCATATGTTCATATGCATAGCAGTAAAATAAAGCATACCTGTTCATTAGCCTCAATCAGTGATGTGCTGAACCTAAACCTCTACCGTAATGGGTTTCAAATGGTGACACTTGAAATATCCTTCAGAAATTCACCCAACAACTTAAACGTAAGGTTTGCATGTGGTTTTGTTAAAACAATGTTAATATGCAGGTAAGGCATCACTGATTGCAGTGTAACGATGGGGAAGTTGGTGTTCTGAATGTAGTAGCAGGCTTGTGGACCTGAGTCGTAGCACATGCATAGATCTCTAGACAGCAGGAGTTTTGCCAGTGTGTTCATCTACTATAAAAGATCTGTTCGAAATGTCGAGCCCATTTTATGCCCGTGTTAGTCAGGTTAGTTCATCAGTAATGAACGGGAAAGTTCTCGTCCTTCAGAGAGACATCCAGAACATTTTCACGATCTTCATTCAAATCCCCAGATAATAGGCTCAGAGTTATGCAGATCCACAGCAGTCCTCATATACACACACTACAGCAAAACACACATGACCACAGACTTCACAAACCCGGGGGAACAAGAACTGCTAGAACTGGATTTTTGCTTGTTTGTGAGCATAAATTCAGAACTGCAATATTTAAAAAAAAATTATTTTCTTTATTTAAATTCAATTCTTTTTTTTCGTTTGCTAATAATTTAGACAAATGGGATTATGTCAGTCTGTCTGTGGTACTGGTCATGCACTCTACTCATGTAATAAACACTTATTCCATCCTTTTCATATTTGGCAATCCTTCAAGCACCAAAACAAGAACAATAAGGAGTTTTGTAGGAATTCAGCACCAAGAGGAGGTGCTCTCCTTGTCCTCCAAGCAAATAAACTCTGTCTTACCACAGTCCAAAAAAAAGGAAAAAAAAATCTGTAGACGGGAGCAGTGGAGGAGAGAAGGAAAAGGGGGAGGAAGAGAGTTTTTGAATGTTCTCCACGGGCACTTTGCATTTCAGTAACAGACCAGCTGTTTCCCTCTTCAGAAGTGGTCAATGAGTACAGACACACAGTTTGCACCCACCAGGTAATTGGGGTCCCCTGGGAGGGATTTATTCTGCCAGCATTTGGGGTCACCTGCAGAAAAATTAGAAGGTAAAAAAAATACAAATCTCTACACAGCCATCACCACCATGTTTAATCTTTAAATCAGTGGTTCTCAAAGTAATAGTGGGGTACCTGGGGACTGTGTTTTATCTTAATCACTCACCCTCACACGTGTGTTTACACGGTAAAAAGTTAAAGAGCTATTCATAAAACAGTGCTCGATACATGGAGTGGAGCAAAGTACATGCTATAGCAGAGTATAGATTCGCCCAGTTACAAATGTCTGTTCTATAATATTTATGGCAGGTTCATTTTAACAGAGAGAAAAAGAACATCAAAGAACTATCCAAAACACACACTATATCCATTCATTTTCCCCTCACTTAACCCAGGTCAGGTTGCAGAGACAGGTGGTCGAGGAGGGAAACCCATCTCTTTCCCCAGCAACATACTCCAGCTCCTCCTGGGGGACCCCGGGGCATTCCCAGATCAGACGAGATGTATATAATCCCTCCAGCCAGTTGAGTCTACCCTGGGGGCCTCCTCTTAGTCTGACGTGCCTGGAAAACTAAAACAAGGCAACCAGGAGGCCTTCTAATCAGATACCCGAACCACCTCACCTGCCCCTATGGATGCGGAGAAGCCATGCTATTTGCATGCAATTGGCTGAAATAAGTATTTGATCCCCAAGAAAAATATACTTGGTGGAAAAGCCTTTGTTGGCAAGGACAGAAGTCAGACGATATTTGTACTTGTCACTAGGTTTGTAAACGTATCGGGAGAGATTTTGGTGTATTCCTTTTCACAGATTCACTCATAACCTTTAAGGTTTCAATGCTACCACTTGGCAACTCAAAGCTTCAGCTCCCTCCATTATTATCTGCAGACTGGCTAGGCCACTTTTCGAACCAACATCACTGGCTGCTTCTCAAATCTTTTTTGCCTTTGCTGTACATTTTGGGTCATTGCCGTGCTGGAAGACCGACAGCTGAGAAAGGCAGGTTCTCATCAACGTGAAGATACAAGACAAGATTCAATCTTCTCCCTGATGTCCTTTGACAGGTCTTTGGTCTTGCACATGATGGTGGAGACGTTGGAATGGCAGAGACTAATTCTATGGCCAGATGTCACTTATACACATAATGAGCTGATATTAGGAGTACTTTTGTCAAGTGGTAGGACTAATCTGCATACCTCAACTGGCACATGACCGGTCTGTCCAAGCCAGAATTTGCTCTAGTTGGTAGGGGATCAAATACTTATTTCACTTGATCAAATGCAATCAATTTTTAACTTTTATACAGTTTGGTATTCTCTATTTTTTTTTTGTTAATATTCTGTTTGAGTTTATAAGTGGGCAAACTTACAAAATCAGCAGGGGATTAAATTATTATTTCCCCCTCACTGTATCTCCAGTATAATACAGCTCTAGCCCGCGGGAGAAGTGGCATCGCTGAGGTTATTGCATGTTGTAATGTCTTAATATTAGACTCACATTAGACCAAATCTGAAGTCAATTTGATACAGTGTATCGTGTTAGTTCCTCCAGGTAATGACCCTTTAAAAATCGCCAAAAAATATATGAATTTCATAATCAAATCAAAATAGCAGACTTTCTGTAGGATTTATAGCAGTGCACCACAAAACTTTTTTGTAAGTTTGGGAATGTTACAAGCCAACCAACATTCACAGCTTTAGGTGAAACACACTGCAAGAGCTGATAGGTTGAAATCTTGTAGGGATGCTATCAAGCCATTTTGCCGCAACCATTTACAAGACCCCTGCAGGCATGCCAGGATCAAGCCTCTCACGAAACACATCAAGTTTGGGCCAGTTTGTAAATTGTTTGCGAGTTGCTTCCACTTCCATGGCAAGACAATAAATCTGCCATGATACCATTTAACGAAGACTTACTATTTTCACAATACAGTGATCCCTCACTTTTTGTGGTTAATGGGGGGTTGAGACCCCCAGTGAAGACCGAATTTCCGTTAAGTAGGATCGACCCCCCACCCCCCGAGTGACATATACGTACATGTATGTGTATATAATATCAATAAATACATATTCAATGCTATAAATGCTTATAATAATTAAACATTCAAAAACAACGCATAAGATGTAAATAAAGTATAAATAATAATAAAATACATACGTGTAATTGTACGTAAATAAAGTGTAAGAAATGTAGTGCAAGAAATGTCAATTCTGTCACACGAATGCTGTTATTTCAGTACTGTCCCAAACCAGAGTCAGTAGTGAGCTTGATGCCTTTCCCTGAATATTTCCCTATTTAATAGTGAAAGAGTGAAGGGACAGGCCACTAGATCACTACTGACTTTGTTTGGGACGCGGCCTCTGAAATCTCACAAGCTGATTTGTCGAGACTCTGAATCTGAGTCAGTAGCAACCCCTCGTGGCGTTTTCATGAACTTTATTTCCCACATTTGATTACTGTTATTTTCTATGAATATTTTTTAAAAATCCGCGATGCACTGAAGCCGCAGAACCTGAAGTGCGATACAGATTCAAGATTCAAGAGTTTTATTGTCACTAGCAAGAAATTACATAAAGCAATTACTGGCAGTGAAATGCTTAAGTCTCAAGTACCCATCAAGAAACACACAATTGCAGTCAGTTAAAAGAAATGGAGTAAAATAGAATAAAATAATATACTAAAATAAAATAGAATAAAAATATAGTGAGGGATCACGGTATACCAAGTAAAGTTTTCACACATTTCTGGCCAAATTTAAGGAGGACCTAGTCAACCTGATAGGACCAGCAGATTAATATACAAAATAAATATATTTTTTCCTGTTCTAAGTAGGTGGCTGTGACTGTAATCAAATATTGATATATAGATGTCTTCAGGCCAACATAGGTACTTATCAAAGTTTGGCGAATATCCAAAAAGATATTAGACGGTGCTCGGGAGCTGCTGTGCCACCTCCATGGCCAATTCTGATATCATACCTTTAAAGTTTCATTAAAGATGTTTTTGAACATCTTAAAGGCCTCAAAAATGTGATCATAAAATCAAAATTCACAATAGCTGACTCTGTTTGCCAAAAAAAAAAAAAAAAAAAGTTAAAAAGTCGGTTTAAAAATCATAATGGGAATAATGATCTCAACCAAAATTCATGAAAATCCAGGCACTTTTTTTTTTAACATGGCTGGCATTAGATGGCACTGTGGAAGCCACTGGACACGCTCGAGCTCTTTCACCATAGAATTAATTGTCATTTTCACCAGGTCTGAGGCATTTACCGATTTTGATGTTTTTGAGCTCTCAAAAATGCATTCCGTGTCAGAATAAAAATTATTTTCCCTTCAAAAACAATAGTTTCCTTACATCTTCAGTGATCCAGCGTAATAATGAGCCTAATATCTGAATACGGTAGTTGCCCTATCCATACTCAGGTGGTCTATGGAATTTATTTTAACAGTTAAAACCCCTCCCACAAATGTTTGAGAACCCATGGTTTAAATGACTAAAGTTATGGAAGTTTTTATGAAAGTGCAGCAGAAACATTTCTTGAAGCACGGTTCTGCAAGCATCATGTGAAGGAGCAGAAGAATTGAACAGAAATGGAAACAGAAAGCCAAGTTGACACACAAGCAGAATCACAGTACCATATCCACCAGGGATGTATCAACCCTATTTATTAAAAAAAAAAAAAAATAATAATAATAATAATTAAAAAAAATTCAATACTGAGACAAATGCCCTGTACATAAACTGATATCCAGAACAGAGCCTACTATCTGAAAGTCTTTGTTACTGAACTATGCAAAACATCATGAGCATGCCGTAACGCAATGTTGAGTCAATATGCATCACATGATTCACAACTTCAGACAAAAGTGGTGACTGTTTTGTTCCTATGAGCTGGTATATTGTAGTATTATACATACTGCGCCATTCACTCATGTGATTCACTACACTGCTTACACAAAACTCAAATGCAATATATATATATATATATATATATATATATAAAAATAAAAAAAATGCATAAATAATATTTTCTTTTTAAATAAGCCACAGACACTACAGTTTATGTGCTAATATAAAAGTTTGCATATGTAGCAACAACCCTGGCCTGCTCTGGAAAAACCTAGTGAGTCAATTTTCCATTGATTGAGTACCACTTTTGGACTTGTAAGGTTTAACTCCTTCATAAACCACATTACCACTGCTAAATTATCCACAAACTTCCAACATACTGAACAGGAAGAACACGGTAAGTCTCACTGCCAGGCAAAAACAATTAACCATCAGCAACCCACCTGGTTCAGTTATTTAAGTCATATGATTTGTGATGGAACATGCGAGTTGTCTCTTCACTGGTCTGGAAGCCTAGCAAGTCATATCTTGGTCATTTTGAGATTTAAAACACCCCCCCAAAAGAAAAATTTTTATTTGTCCCTAGTTATTTTTAGGACTACTCATTGTATGGGGCAGTGGTGGCCTGGAGGTAGGGTACTGGCTTATTGATCCGACAGTCGAGGGTTCAAGCCCTACTATCACCAAGTTGTCCCTACTGTCCCCCAGGTGCAGCTAACTGGGTCATCATATCTCTCAGTGTCTGTGGTGAAAGACATGTAAAAGGACTATTGATGTCTATTGCTGAACTATTGCTGCAGTAGGCCACTGGGTTGCTATCAGTGTGTTTTCTGCCCTACGCACTGCTCAGGGTGTACTCTGCCCTCACCCAGGGTCGGCCGAGGTGGGGGCCAGCTTCCCCGCGACCCTCATTAGGATTAACGGTTCAGAAAATGAAAGAATATTTGTATGAAAACTGAAACACACCTGTGCCAAATTTTATCAGTACATCCAATGAAAACAAATAAACAAGGGAAATCATATAGTATATGGTATATCATACAGTATGTTCCGCATAATCAGTAATCACACCTTTATGTAAATAACTGAGGCTTAAATTCTAGGGTTGATCATTTTACTCCAATTTTTCTCGAAATGACCAAGCGGTGATTATGTTGTTCCAGACCAGGGCAGAGCTGCATTCTAAAGAATTACATAGGAAATGTTTCATAAAACATTATTTATAATAATAATAATTAAAAAGAAAAGCCAAGTGCAACACACTTTAAGAGCCATTTGGGTAAAACTGTAGCTGCTTTCGCATCAATAGTCTAACCATGGCTATGGTTAAACATTACCTACATAACCTAGATAGCATGACAGTTCAATATCACATACACAAACACCACCAACTATCTGAATAAATATAGATTCAGGCCACTATCACTCTAATCTAAACTAATACACTATTAGATTGATACATCCCTACTAAACACCAAATCACAAGATCCAAAGAAACCCAGAAGGCCAGAGAAAGGACAGCGTACCCGACGAGGAGTCGGAGGATTTTAGAGCAAAAGACCAACCATCAGGGGTCATGGACGCACAGTGTGGTAGGCGCAGCTCCACTGGCTTCAGGAATTTCAGACCATGAGGCCCACACATGACCAGGGGGCTGAGCAGAGTTTCACCTGCATGAATACATACAAGTGAATGAGGCTTGCAATTTGTCTGATGTTCTCCCACAGGCGTAATTACAACAAAATGCATCAGGATCAATTTATTCTTCTATAAATACTTTAGCATAAATTATTTAACAAGAGATCAAAAATGAATCAAGTAGAATGAAATACAGCTCGTCACATCAAGTACGGATACAAACCTTTCTCTTTGTCCAGTGGAGGCAGGATGCTGTTGTCTCGGCACACTTTAAAGTAGATCTCCTGCTCCACGCTTTCATGAATGGCTCCCTGGGGGATGATAATACTCACACCCGTCTCGATTGAGCTCAACACACCGCCGTTACAATTAAAAACACCCCGTGCAGTAGCAACCACAGTGTGTCCTTCATCATCGTCATCATCATCCAGTGCATTGGGGCTGAAAGAGAAAGGGATCATTTACTCCGATCTGAATGTGATAAAGAGATCCATGCAGGAAAGTAGTAATAAGGAGCATATGGTGAGGTATTTTACCTGACAGGAATAGCTTTGGGGATGGCGTTGACATTATTGTGCTGATATTTTGGCCTGTTGTCCATAGTCCGCGTGAATGTGTCCACGCCGCTATCTGTGTCCGGAGGTTGAGGTGAAAGGTGAGTTTTGGGGTTGTTGTTCACGACTGGTTTGGTTTGGGTATCATTGGGCAAGAGGTTATGGTTGAACTTGGGGCTCTCAAACTTGCGCTCAAAGGGCCGTGCGGTGTTCGTGTAAGGCTTTGGAGCATAGCGGTTGTAACTGGTGGGAGCAGGGACACTCAGAGTCTTGGGTGGGATGTCCGTGCCATTAACCGGAGACTTTTGGGAAAGGTAGTTGCCTTGGACCGGGTCATCGCGGGGAGGAGGGCGGAGAATGGATAAATCAGCTTTGCCTTTGGGGGGACTGTGAGGATCTGGGAGAGAGTTTACTATGAATTAAGAGACAGAAAAACATTTTGAACAATTTAACAGTGTGTGTTTGAAACAAATGCACACAATCAGAAAGCAGATATTTAAAAAAAAAAAAAAATAATAATAATGTTATTTATTTGGAAATCCTGAGATGGGGATTTAATTACTCCAGCAGTTTGTTTATATTTTGGGAAACAGATTGATCTAATTTGGTTACTTTTCTAATCGTACCCCCAGACCACAAACAAAATTTATCTATAGTTCAGTCACAGCTGAACACATCATTGTCCTCTTTTATTACATGTTGCCAGGTCTGATGCTGTGCAAACATGCACCAAAAAGGGGCACATCATAAGATGCAGGAAGTTGCAGTACACCAAGTGTAAATACTGCACTACTTAAAAAAATGTGTGTCAGTGTGCGAGTGTGAAGTCTTACCCTCTGCATTGCTGAGTTTGGGCAGAGATGTGGGTGGGACAACAGGGCCTGACTGAGCATAAGGATTCGGTGTTGCATTAACCTGGGGGACTGGCTCAAATCTCTTATCCACAGGGCTCACCTTCTCCCCTGACTCTGTCCTGAATAGCCCGGTTAGTCACATAGCAGCATATAGTTAATACCGACATACAATGAAGGCTGAATCAGACTGTAATATTATTACACTGTATACTCCCATCCTATTAAGTATACACCCAGACACAAAACGTGTCATTTAATGCACATTTCTAAATGTGTTATACCTGTTATAAGAGTATCCTATTTGAGGCTGTGTAGGTTTAGCCAAATCGTGGAAGCGATTGACTACAGGCTGAGTCACGGACTTGTTGTCAAAGTTGCGGCGGTCAAAGTAGGACAGCTGTTTCCTGTAATATTCTTCATCCTCATCAGGGACGTAGTGGTTGGCACGAACCACCTCATCTCCTAATCGAGACTGGGGTTTTTGTGGCTCTGGAGCCCTATGTAGAGAGGCAAGATAGGGAAAATTAAAATTGACACCAAGTTTTTTCCTTTCTGGAATCGTATTATCAATTAGCTAAAAAAGTTAAAGCAAATATGCACATCACATTGAATAAACCTGACAATTAATACGCAGTTACCATTATGGCATGCAGTGTTTGCATACAGAGCAACTTGTTTTGGTTACCTATGTGCAGGCTTCTCCTGTTCTAGGTTGTTAAGAGAGTTGGCTTTGGACACTGGGCCAGGAGCAATCACAGGTTTGGGGAAATCTGTGGGCTACATCATTAAACAACCCTGATTTAATATCCACCAAGAACAATTCATCTGTACACCAAATGGTAAGACTTTTATACACAGTAGATGTAAACAACTGCCATAATCATGAAAGGCATACCCTGATCCCTGGACCATCTGCAACTTCCTTGGCTCTATCCACACTTACAGAGCGCTTGTTCTCGAACATTTTTACTCTGTTGAGAACAGACTGGGGTTTCATGGCAGGATCCTCCTCCTCCTCTGGATCATCTCTGGGTGGAGGAGGGAACGGTTTAGAAGGAGCTGCAGAGTGTATTGGCTCCCCTGGGGAAAGCACTACTTCAGGTTTAGGAGGTGGAAGTGGGGGGTCAGAATTCAGAGCTTCATGTGGCCCTGGTTTGTAGCCACGATTTGGTAGCCCTGGGTTGTACGGTGGTCTTAGAGAAGCATCTCCATAATACTGCTTTGGGGGATCAGGGGAACGGGGGTTATTGATGGGGAAGCCATGAGGTTCTGATTCATATGGGGACCGGGCTTCATACACAACTGGGGGCGGCGGAGGAGGAGGTTCCTCATAGCGAACAGGTCCTGGTTTTCCGTGCCATGGTGGTCGGTTATCATAAGACACAGGAGATTCATCAAAACGAGGCTGAAGAGGGCTATAGTCCTGTGTAGGCCCATCGTCATATGGGGAGCGAGGCTCATAGCTCAGAGTGGGAGGCTGGTGGCCCTGAGGATAGCCTGACCCAGCTGGAGGAGGAGGAGGTGGAGGCTGGGTCGAGGGCTGCTGGTCATACTGGGGCCACTGTTCGTCATAATGAGGCACACGGTTGTCATAGTGCAGGTGCGCATTGTAGTTGTGAGGCTTTGGTTGTGCATAGCTGCCACCATCGTAGCCGTAAGGCGTATGGTCGTACTCGCGGTATGGCTGTTTGTCCTGGTACACAGGCTGGTGGCTGTAGGACAGAGAGGATGGGGGTGCTAAAGTTTGTGGCGGCTGAGGCTTCATCATGTGATTTACTCGCACAGGCTCATCCACACTGTACAGATCCTTCTTATACATCTGCTGGAAACAGAACAGGAACACGGACAAAATGAGCACCTAAGAGATCTAATGACTTTAAAACTGACCTGGATCAAGACCCAAATAATAAGCGGAGAAATTAAACTTATAAAAATAAAAAGTTAAATAAAATACAGAACAGAACAATCTGTTCAAAACCAAAATAATGCTGTCAAAACAGATCAACAATCAAACTTGCACAACCTTTTACAGAGGAAAAACAAACAAACAAAAACACAAACATCCTACACACATTGTGGTTATTATGCAATTAACAGGCAGATTTCAGTTTAACATCTCCAGATCTACATGTCGTTATAATTTGATAAGAAGCCTTTCAGTAATGATGGCCAAAAGAACATTACGTATCCAACTGGAAGACTTCAGCTTAAATAAATTTCGAGGAACATTAGCTGCTTATTCATGCCTGAAAAGCTACTTTCAAACTTTCTGTAGCCTGAAGACAGTAAAATTGTAAGAAAAGCTTTAAATTCTGCAATCAGAGTGAAACATTAGATTGTATTTCCATTTCTTTTTACAATAAAAAACATTCAGCATGATTAAATGTATAACAGCTTGCATCAAGTCCTGTTATACGGTAATGAATACTGTCTGCAGGTTAGAATGACATGCAGTTACAGACAACCATTCTTGCAAATAAGATAATGTTCCATTTGCAATTCCTTTTTCTACTACAACATCCACAGTGTTTGGTGGTGCAGCTTCTACATCGTTGACAAAACATGTGCTACTTCTGTTCATTACTACTGTTACAGACAGAACAAGCTAAAGAAATCTAAATAGTCAGAGCCATGCAAGAGGTAGGAGAGGTGAGAGTGAAGAGACTAAAAGTGAGAGGCCTCTTCCCTAGGAACACACAGATGTTGCAGGCCCTCTTCCTTTCCCCCCCTCACACATCAGGTGCATGTGTACCAGTCACCCATACTCTTGAGGTGGCAGAGGCACACACAGCACAGACATGGGTGGGCACAGTACACATGCAGACAGTGGAGTGGAAGGAAACAGCATTGTGCAAGAAACAGGCAGCTTGAAAAGAGTGAGCGAGCAGGGCTGAACCGGGCCGTGCCTGGGTCCAGCTCATGGCGATGCTACTGGTGGTACCTTTGGATGTGGGCTGGGCGTGAGCGACTGGTGGGGGTCGTGTGTTGGGGCCTGAGCAAGCTCAGGATCGAGCTGGGACTCGGGTTCTGGGGCGGGAGGGGAAAGTGTGTCGGCCTGTACGGTGTTAGTTGGCTCCCTGGATTTCGTACCCGCTAGCGGTGTGGCGGGCTCAACAGCAGGGGGCACTGATGCCATTGCAGGGGGGAGGGAGGGCAGGGCCACAGCAGCCTCAGCCTGCTGTGGAGTACGGGGCACATAGGTTATAGACACATGCCACCAAAAGCACATTCCTATAAGCACACAAACTGCCCTGTGTTATTTATTTATTTATTTATTTATTTTTTTTTTAAACACTAGGTCTTTAATGAATGCATGACATCTTCAGGTTTATAAATCAAGCACACTCAATGAGATTGTTAGTGTTACTGCAAACAAGGTGGTCATCAACAACAGGAAACAGTCTTACAAAAATCCTTTAAGAAGTACCAAACTGATAGAAGACATTCACACACTGTTCGGATGGTATTCGTTTGTGAAGTAGGATCTGTAATATTTATATTTTTTTCTTGAATTGACAAACTGTTGCACTTAGAAGGAATTTCAATGAATTAAGAGAGCCACATTGTCCCCTTTATCAAAGTCTGTATTACATAGTGATTGATATAATATAAATTATATAATTATTTATTAATGTAAATATAATAATTATTAATATAATTAAATTAATATAAATAATACAATGAATTTAGATATAATCTAAATAACACTGCCTAGCCAGAAAAAAAAATATATATATATATATTTTCATGGAGTGCAGTTAGCTTTGATCACAGCG
Source organism: Euristhmus nudiceps (assembly GCA_030068295.1). NCBI lineage: Eukaryota > Metazoa > Chordata > Actinopteri > Siluriformes > Plotosidae > Euristhmus > Euristhmus nudiceps. Next base: position 13,629,779 of record JAQNCB010000007.1, on the reverse strand, counting down.
CGTGATCTCCATGGCTTTGTGCCTTGTTGCTACAGTTGGTCAGGTTGAGGCTCAGCAACATTAATATGGTAATAAAATGTCAGCCGATGAGCTGAATGTACTGAATGAGCAGATCACCACATCAATCGACTTTTCCTACCTTGATGGCACAGATATAAAATGGGACTGTTTCAGAGGGCATGAGGAATCATTTTCACATATGTATTGGCCCCCACAAATCCCTGACCTTAACCCAATTGACTGTTTTCAGGATGTGCTGAAGAAAACTTTATGGAATGGTTCAGTTTTTCTATTATTAACTCAAGACATTGGTGAGAAATGAACCCAACACTGAATGGAAATAATTTTAAGTTTGTTGGAACAATGGCATGACGATTATGTTTCCTAAGGTTAAAGGTGGAACAACACATTCATGTGTGCGACTTTTTTGTCCAGGCAGTGTATAATTTATAGGGCAAATATGAAGTGACTAAGGACACTGACTTAAACGACATTTATGATTTAAATATTATAATATTTTTAACTTTGTTAAAACAAAATGACCGAAATAGCTAAAACTAAAGCTCACCTCTAAAGGATGGACCTTTAAAAAGGTCTCCCATAATATATACCTTCTAAAACTTATACCATCTGAATAAGGCCTTTAATACATTACACAAAAATATCCCCAAATAATAGCTAACATTAACCTACTAGATATTTCACATTGAAAGTGTATGTACTAGTTCAGAATGTCTACTAGTGAATACTGGAAAACAAAATACCTAAAAATCTGATAAAAAGTCTCAAATTGAAGCTTTATAACAAAGCACACTACAGCAAGACTTGTGCACTGTACCTGCTGGGGAGCAGGAAGCTTAAATCCTGAAGAATCAATGCGGTTCATGGGCTCAGGTTGGGGAGCTGTATGTTGGTAACTGGGGTAGGCTGGTACATCTTGGATGACTGGTGGATCCTCTCGCACAGGCTCTGAAGAGCGGGTGATTGCAGGTTCACTGGGTAAACCCACCTCATCGTTCAGAGTCTCGTCTAGCTCCTGGTCTGTATAGGCACCTCCTTCAGTGTCCGTGTCCTCGTAATCGGACGTGTGCCGGCTGTCCGTGCTGTACATGCTGTACTCACTGCCTGGAGCCGAGAGGTAAGACAAGCGGTCATCGTGGATGTCTAGGTCATCCTCTGGAGCTCCATCAGCCTGGAAATAATGTGGAGAAGAGAGACAACATAACTGTTATGCAACTTAAACTAAACTAAAAATGTACAGAATAATTTAAAAAAACTGTAAAAACTGTATACACATTTTCCAAAAAACTGCTGCATTGAGGTCGGAATTTTTTCCAGACATTTTACTCACACATGCAAGACTATGGTTGTGTGATAGATTTTTTTTTTTACCTCAGGATTTAGTGTTTCATACAAAATAATTCCATGAAAATGAACGGGGGATGCCACTACCGTGGATTTACACAGATACATTCTAGCATTGGAATAAAACATGTACTGGTGTTTGGCTTGGCTTACCTTGCCTTCAGAAACCCAGACCAGCTGGTTCTGCTGTTGCTGGATGATCTCTTTCAGTGCTCCATACCACCCATCATTCATGTTATTCAAATTAATGGTAGCTAATTAGAGAAAGAGAGAAATCAACTGTACTAACAATTTTAAAATCACTGATAAAAATGAATATTCATAAAGTAAAGCCTTCGTCTGAATCTTGCTGGAATCCTCTTTCACATTCTTGCACATACTGGTGAAAAGATGGTGGTTGTTCTTCCTCAGTTTGAGGGCACGTTCGTACAGTTTCCTTGCACTCTTTCTGGACTCAGGACAAAGCCTTGTCCTCATATTCTTCACACCCTGTTTGCTATCTGGGTTCAGAAATACCACGATGGGGTACCACTGGGCATAGTTCAAACGGTCCACAGCATTAGGGGTGATGTCCAACACTGCATGCTTATCCTACCAGAGGATACACAGCCCAAGTGGGAAACATAAGCAAATAATCAAAGCACAGTTAATATGCAACTAAATAATATGTTGTGCTATGCACTCAGATACTCACTCTATCAATGATCTGTTTAATGGTATGGAGACGGATGATTCCAGAGCTACGTTGGTCTGTGCCTGCATCTCTGGGCTCACTCTCTAATGACAACACAGAGTTAGGTTATGAAGGGACACTTAACAAGTTGTTTAAATAAGCTGTGTTTATACTGTGTACATGACATACACTATACATGCATAACACTTAGTGTTGTCCTCAAGGGGATAATATTATAAAATACACTCACTGGCAAGCTCAAAGATATCTGGTTCTTCCCTTGAAAGTTTCTCTCTGGCAACATCAGCAATAGGACCAAACACCACGACAGGTCTCAGGAAACCAGCTAATCATGTAACAATAAGAACAAAACAGGTCACTGCCAAAACATCAAATCAGATACAAAACTGACAAAATAAACAAAGTCAGACAGATACACTGCAAGATAAATCAATACTCTTGCCAAGGAGGGAAAAAAATAAATAAAATAAAAGAGGTCATACATAACAGATAGAACAAGTACACACCTTCTCTGAGTACTACTCGCTCATAGGCAGGGAATTTCGTCTGGACAGGCTGAGCAGAGAGATCCTCCCTACTTTTCCGCAGGTTCCTTTTAGAGCTCCTCAGGCCACGGAACCTCCAGAAGTCTGCCCTGTCCCCTCCTGCTGTCTTCGGAAGTGTGTACTGCACACTGGAGAGCTGCTCCGCTCTGAAGGACAGAAAACATTGTAATGGTCCATATTTGCTTTTGATTACACATATGAAATAGAGCACCATCCATCTAACATGCGATGGTACACGTGTTGTTTTAACTGATCATAAAATAATGAGCGAAAATAACTGCATTCTTACTCTTGATTACCAAGTACCTGTTCTTGTTGGGGATGATGCCCCTCTCCACCTCCTGGTGGTTCTTGCCAATGCGAATAGCAAGCCAGGAACCCAGCTTGCCATTATAGAGGGTATCGACTACACGGAACACCTCACCCTTATTAAAGCTCAGGCCGTATGGTGACTCTTTTTCATATTCAAAATGTGTCCGGATATAAAATGAGTCACCCACATCGGACTCTACGATTCGCCTGTACACTAGAGATCAAAGAGAAATGCGTCAGTAAAGAAATGTGTCAAGAAAAGAGAAATGATGCTTTGCTATGTCTGTTGTTAATCTAGATAATTCAAAGATTATTAAGTACAGGGAATCGAATAAAACAGTAAATTATCTCAACATCTTCACCATCTTTCTTTTTCTGGGCCAGAATGGTGACATCATCCCCTTTGGGCAGATCCAACAGAAACAGCACAGCCTCCTCACGGATGATGTTTGCAAAGTCTACATTATTGACCTAAGCAGAGGATGCCAAAAGGTTTACCCCTGCTCAATGATCGATCAACTAGACTCTAAAAATAATGAACATACAGCAGCCATAAAAAAAAAAAAAAAAAAAAAAAAAAAAAAAAAAAAAAAAAAACTGGACAACATCCAAAAACGTAAGAGTACATGTGAGAAAATCATTGTTTACTGTTCTCAAAAGGGATTCAGAGAAAAGTGTGGACGACGTACACAAGCAGGAATTTTTGGCAGCCGGACAAGAGTACAGCCCATATCACTGGGGAAACCACCAAGAAAGTAAAAGCATTTTGGTACAAGCTAGGGTTTAGGCACAATTATACTGCAAGCAAGGCAGAGTTCAGGGCTCCCATATAACAAAGGATGCCATTGCGAGACTTATAAGAGTACTAAAAAGACCTACATCATTCAACAGACCTAAACTCTAATCATCAAAATGTGGTACCCTGCTACCAAAAATAAAGTTCATTATGAATACCGAGATGTCGGCACACATTTACAAATTTAGGTTACAGCTTATTGGTTATGAGACAGTTAAGAGGATTCACCCTGAGTATCTGGTCTCCCTCCTCAAGGCCTTCTTTAGCAGCAGGACTGTCCTCCAGCACACCAGCCACAAAAATGCCCACATCATTGCCTCCAGCTAGCCGCAGCCCTACACTCTCACCCTTCTTAAACTTTACCAGCTTCATACTAGGCCTGGAGAAATAAAGTCAGAATACAAAATCCTTTCATATAAATTTTTACTGGTAATTTTTTTTTTCACAATCCTGTTCACAATTATGAATATGGAGGGGGTAAAGTACCGTAGAATGCTGTCATCATGGGCTACACTGGGCACAGGGGCATCTGCTGGACTGACAGGCAAATCCACATCAGGCTGGCCAGGCTGAGCATACACAGGCTTCGGCTCTACAAAGAACAGTAAACATGTTAGCACACACATATAGACAAAACCTCACAAGGTGGCTCCCCTGTTAAAAGAGAACAAGGTCAACTCACCAGGATGCTACAGACCAGAAGGGCATCAAACCTGGAAAATCTTACTGCACATCTCCAGCATTCATATAAACTGGATATATATATTTAACTGCAACAAGCATGCTGGTGACAGGAGGGTCAGGATACTAATCTGAACTCTGACCTGGCAGAGGGGGGAGCTGTTTCTCCTCTCTGGTCCCAGTCTGGTCTAGTGCTTTATGCGTCTCCTCCACCATTTTAGAAGGCAAGGGGAGTGGCTTTGAGATACGCTCCTCATCACGACTCCGGTGACTGCAAACACACAAACGACGTTCCGAGTTAGGACCCAGATGTACTTGGGTGTACTTAAACTACTTTATCCCAGTACATCAAAGTAGATTTCTTTTACATCCAAAATACCATAGATATTTAAAAAGCATATATATCCAACATATTAATAAGCACTGCTGCATGTGCAGTAAAGAAACAGCAAGAGTGAATTTTCCACTAAGCATATTTAAGGATTAATGCGTGCCTTCTGGTCTGAAAGGCAGACACCATAAAAACACATGCCATTCCCTCACTATCTACACAGAGCACACATTCAATAAAACACTGTTTACTGTGAAAGACCACATGCCGTAAAAGAGCGTGTGAGGGAGACAGTCCGCACGAGAGAGAGAGAGAGAGAGAGAGAGAGAGAGAGAGAGAGAGAGAGAGAGAGAGAGAGAGACAGACAATGCCTGGTTACAGCAGTTAGGTAGTCTTGAAGGTCACAGCTGTGTTTTGCTGGACTATATTTAGCCCAGCCCATCTGATCTGGAGTGATTGAGGATACAGTGGAAGATAAGAGCGAGAGGGAGCGAGACTCTCCAGGTGTAGTGTGCGCACTGGTCCTGAGTACTAAATGAGAAAATGGCCCTTGGAAAATCAGCTCATGGCCACATAGAACCAAAGGGTGATTATTCAGTAACCTTTAATGTCATCATGGCCAGAGGGAGAGCAGTGTTTATAGTTTATAGAGTGCCAGCCCCCCCCCCAAAAAAAAACAAAAAAACATTTCTCCTTTCCCTGTCTTAATGCAGGCAGATTCCACATGTGGTCCTGTTTAATTCATGATGCTGATGAATATTCTTCCCAGCAATTAGTGTGGCTCAGTAGAAAAAAAGGCATTATTCTGACATTAAGTGTAATCGTGCCCTCACATGACAACTATTTAAACAAACAAGTACGCAAACAACTAAATGCTGTTCTCTCCATTGTTGCACTAGGAGTACTGGTGACTACCATTCTAAGAATTTTTTATTTTATTTTTTTAAATACAATGCAAATACCATTCTGATTCGATGGCTTTGGGCTTTATTTGGAATACAAGCAAATCCTGGAAGAGAAAAATGACAGAAGGCTCATCATCATGGCTGAGTAACTTATGGAGAAACAAAATCGATAGCGAATTTATTTTTAAGGGCAGCACTGTGGCACAAGAGTTATGTCCGCTTCACAGCAAGAAGATCCCGGGTTCGATTCCCAGAAGAAGTGTCGGCCCTGAAGTGGTCTGGCAAGGAGATCAGGGTGTACCCTGCTGACACCCAGAGTGGCCTGAGATGGGCACCAGCCTTCCCACGACCCTAATGAGGATTAAGAGTCTTAGAATATCTTCATATATCAGAAAGCAGGGGGAAAAAAAAAAAAAAAAAATTGTCACCACTAAAGCATGTTGATCAAACTGGAGAAAATGTGACCTTTGGTTTGTTTAGAGACCAAGCCTTGCACTGCTGTCTCACTGAAGAATTGAATTTCAGGTTCTTCCGACAGTAATGCTGCACAAACATATACCAAAATACAGAACACTAAAAATCATATCGGCACTGATACCACTGGGACATCCGTCTTGTTGGTGCTATTAAAATAAATATTTCAGCACTGCTTAAAACAAGAGCTTAAAATATTCCATGAAGTGCAAGTGCACTCAGCATGGACGGCGGTGGTACATGCACCTGATATATTATTCCCAACATTTACTTTTTAATTTGGTTGAATGCGTGTTCACGTGAAAACAGACACAATCAGAAAATTCAGCTCATGGCTTTACAACATTTGCATAAGTATGGGGGCTTTACAGCTCCGCTAATGATAACAACATTCAATAACATTGCAATAGCATTAACATTTTATTCATCTCCTGGGTGTGTGTTTAAAAAACAAACAAACAAACAAACAAACAAAAAAAAAAACCCACAACCACTGCCAAGCTGAAAAATCGCTGAAAATATCCTTCTTTGAAAAGAAGGGGTAAGAGAGCAAAAAGGAGAGGGAGAGAGACAGTGGGGAAAGAAGGAGGATGGAGACTGCCAAAACACTTTAAAAACACACTCTCCCTCTTCCGATAAACTGGAAAAGTAAAAGCAGGCTAAAGAGCCTGCATCAAAAAACATATGAGGGGAAATACTTAATTAAATCTTCCCGCGTCTGTCCCACTTGGAAATATATTACTTAGGACCATATATGGGCAAATCAAAGGCAGGGACTAACCACTTTACTCACAGTTCGGTTAGTCTGATCAGCCCCCACTACCAACCAATAGCATCAGTGCTCCAAATGATAGCATGAAATTAGTCAGTAGTGTTCGAGTTAGTCAGCTGTTGGGATGCTTTCAAACCACATTCATTCACTTACACTGGACGATTTCTGTGCACCAAGAGTCGCGTGGCTCTGAATTAAAATGTACACCGCAGAAATTAAGACGTGTTTATTGAGGGGGGGGGGGGGGGGGGGATAAACTTGAATGATTAATTCAAACGCTGACACACTTGCAGTATGAAACATTGGAAGGAAAGACAGAAAATACTGGTGAGAGAAAGAGTCCAAGAAACAACACAGACCTGCCGTTGCTGATCTGAGGAGGGGAATGTCTGGAATGGTCTGAGGGCTCTGAGCGCCGGTCTGGGGAGCGAGAGCGGCTGCTCTTCTTCTTGTCATGTGATCGGTTCGAGTTATCAGATGCTACAGAGTGGATGTCTGAAATATCTGTCACCGAAGGCCACAAACACATGAGGTTTCACAGAAGATGACTAACAATCAATTCAAGACCTTTTAAATGCTGCAGACTAAAAAAAAAAAAAAAAAAAAAAAAAAAAAAAAAAAAAAAAAAAAAAAAAAAAATCATACTAAGTAACCGGTACTGACCATCTCTATCGGAAGCATTGGCCGAGGGGATGCTGTCATCCAAATCAGGGATGTTGAGCAGCGTAGCTCTTTCATCTCTTTGTACGACCATCTTCAACTTACCCTTTGACCTTTCAATTAACTTCTTAGCATCTATCAGGGAGAGGTTCTCAGTCACTGTGCCATTTATCTGTGCAAGAGGAGGTGCAGGGGAGTTAGGAGACCTTTGGTTCTGCACACAGTCCAATTAAGCAGGTGGCACTCGCCCACAGTCATACTCATTAATTTGGATGAATTTAGTTACTGCTAGTTATTTTCAAATCGCAGAAGGCAAACAGGTACACTAGCGGATTGGATTATGGTACAGAAATGGATGCACTGTTCTGTGCACCCCAGCATACCTGCACCATGTGTGTTACAGGGGGATTATGAAAAAGCTGCAGAGGAAATGATGCAGTGTGTTGCTGCATAACACCTGAACATTGACAACTACATAAAAGCACCTCCTTCTTTAGTGCCAAACATCACTACCTAGGAAGGCCCAGAGTTTCTCCTCTCAGCAGTCATTACACTGGAGCTGCCATGGAGAGAATGTGAGAACTTCAAATATTACACAACATGTACTGAACCAAGAATAAACAATCCCACACTTGAATTTCTTAAAAGCTGGTGAACCCAAAACTTCTCAGACTAAAAATAATGGTGCTCTTAAACACAAACATGTCATATTACAAGAAATTTAAAAACAAACAAAAGTCATAAAAGTACTAAAATATTTGGTTAAAAGGAAAAATTACAGAAGGTTGCTTTATTACTCAATATTAATAACCACCCTATTTTAAAATTTTCTGAAAAACAGACTTTAAGAGCATCAATCAGTCCAGAATTCAGAAACCTCCCCAAAAATTTTCGTCATACACAAAATAGCATAACCCATGTGTGTTCAATCTTACTTGGTAATGTTCAAGACATCGTACACAAATTATACCAAGGAATAGCAAGTTGGCACACAGGACAGAAATGTTATTGCTGTTCAAGTAAAAGCATCAAAACACATCCTTACTCTCAAAACCTAAAAACCTCTAATCATGTTCCCTTCACCTGGCGAGCTCAATCTTTGTCTCACCCGATTTTACCACAGTGCTCATTTCTAGCCGTCATGCTCACTCACCTTCAGCACGACATCCCCCTCCTGGATGTTGCCATCTCTGGCAGCCAGACTCTCAGGAGAGATATCCTTCACAAAGATGTGGCTGGCCAGGCGAAGGCCATATTCTGCTTATGAGAGTGAAAAGCAGGAACACGTATGCACGCCATGTTAGTATGTTTATTTAGCAACAATTATTTGTTTATCTGTCGATTCCTTTCTCTTAGTCTCTAATAACATACTTCACTGTTTAGTTTGAGGTCCAAACACAATGAAAGTGGAGCTATTGTTCAGTCTGACGTTGTGAAGCTAACCTTCATTCTTGCGAGACTTGACAAGTGTGACCTTGGCTGGACGCGAAGCCAGGTTAGAAGAGACGGAGTGGCGCTCAGAGCGTGGAGACAGACTCCGGTCTCTGGAGGCGCTTCGCTCTCGGTCCCGTTCCCTTCTTGTGCCTTGTCGCTCTCCTCTAGCACTGCGTCGGCCAGAGGCCCCACCCCCACCATATCCACTCCGTCCACTACGCACTTCATAGATCTCGTCTTCATAGCTGTCGTCGTCATCATGCTCAGACATTGTTTCTCGTTCTCCATGACGCCCTGATGGGACCTGAACCTTCCTTTTTCGTCTGATGGTCTGAGCAGAAGAGAGAGAAAGAGATGAACGCTCAGTCATTCATTGAAGTTAAACATTCAAAAGAATTACTTTTTTTTTTTTTTTTTTTTTTTTTTTGTCGGGCATCTTTAGTTTTAGTACAAGGTAACCCTGGATTTAAAGTGGAGTCACAATGTCCATAATCTCCAGTGACTGTCACAATCATCACGATTCCACCAGGCCCCCTTGAGATCATCAAGATTGGATCCCATGACCCCACCCCCCCCACAGTCACCACAATTCTGTCAGATCATGACCCCAGTGTAAATGCAGGGTAGAACATGATTGTACAAGACGACACACCTTACACAAACAAAAACTTACTATTTTTGCATTCTTTCCACTTTTCCTCAGCTGTTGCACTGCATACGCGTGCTCCACGTTATCCATGGAGACAGAGTTAACCATCACCACTCTGTCATTCTCCCTGTGAGGACATTACACAGCATGATCAGCATTTGTATGTGCTTCGTTAAATAAGACACATTTCTAAAACTTCTAGTGAAATTTCAAGTTGGGAGCATGAACAGATCTGACTACAAGTGTGGTGTACTGGTATTAGTGGGAAAATAACTCCATTCAAGTATTCCGATCTTGCTTTAAACATGAAATTATTATTGATTTTTTACTTCAAACTAATACACAAGTCTTGAGTGAGATAGAGAAGTAATTGGTTTTGAGTGAGGAACAAACAAACAGACAAAGGAACACAGATGCCTGATATTACCAACATCTGGTATCTTATTTTTTATTTTTTTTACATTTAATCTGCTTAAAAACCCTGCAGACAATTTAATATTTAGATGAGTGAGCAAATGGGAAGAAGGTGATCATACTAGATGTGCGATAGAAAAACAACTAATGCAAACTGATTTTTTTTTGCGAATTTTGACATTCGTGTCAAGATGTTTTGCGACTCCACATGGATGCGAATATTTTGTCGACTAAATACATATATATTGCAAAAAAGCTGCGAGGTGGTCATGCAACAATTTTTATGACTAATTTGTGAGTTAATAAACGACTGATTTGCGGATGTTTGGCAAAAAAAAGTCAATCTCCTGTTGTGAATGAGTCCTGTTTTGTTTGCTTTTTGTTTTCAAACTTAAATTTTTATATGCGTTTTCATAAGTACACAAAATATGAATCTCTCAAACTTTGTTCAAAACTCGACTCATTATTGGAGGGGACCTCAAATTAGATTGGCGTTCCCAAAAAGAAATTACTGTATCAAAGTCAGCGCGCACTATTCAATGCTTTCTCGAACCATGAATAAAACCTGCTCCTGCATAGACCATTTCTTTATGGATAAAAGACTAATTCCCTTCATTAAAGTCTGCCATTATGATGCGATAGTTATATCAGATCACTCCTCTGTAGTGGTTTCTATCCACATTCCTAAGATCCAGTCAAATTACTGACCATGGCGATTAAATTCACTATTACTTTCAAATAGAGAGTTTGCTAATTCCATAAATCTGAAATTCATCTGTTTTTTTTTTACGTCAATCAAACTCCTGGCCTCCTTCCACTATTTGGGAATCTCTTCAAGCATACATTAGAACAGGGGTTTCCAGACTTTCCCAACTCAGGGCCCACTTGAAAATCTCAAAAATGTTGCAGACAGACATTTTTCCCCGAGTGAGTAGTGCTTGAATCAAGATGGGTGACACATGGAACAGTTTGTGTTTTTTTTATGTTTCCATGTAGTATATACCAAATCTCTGAATGAGTTACACAGTGTTATGCACCTACTCACAAGGCCCACGTGCGTCACGATTTAAGGGGAGAAGAAAGAAGGAAAAAAAAAAAAAAACTCCATGTAGTACAGTGGTACCTTGAGATACGAGTTTAATTCGTTCCGGTGGCATGCTCGTAACTCAAAAAACTCGTATCTCAAATCAATTTTCCCCATAGAAAAAAAACTGAAAACCATTTAATCCGTTCCAGCCCTCCAAAAACCCCAACTCAATCTGAAAAAAATAGAACATAACCTGTTT
>JAQNCB010000007.1:13568459-13578664 GCA_030068295.1 Euristhmus nudiceps | reverse complement strand
TAAACGCTTCCTGGGTTGCCAGGTGTTAAAATAATCAACATCTGAACTGCAGTTGTCAGATTTAAACAAATTTTCAACATGTAGTTGCCTGTGTAAAAAAATTAAATAAAAATGAACACATTATTATATAATTAACATACAAGTAGCACTGGAGTACAAGTCGCACCCCTGGCCAAACTATGAAAAAAAACTGCGACTTGTAGTCCGGAAAATACGGTAGTTATGGGTACAAAAATTCAACTAATCAGCTACTTTTTTTACACAAGTGTGGGTGGGTGCGTGAGTATGTGTGTAACTAATTAATTAATTTAATTAAAGTAAAATGCGCCGTCACAGGCTCTTATGAACGTTATCGTCACAGCATAGTATAATGCCTGGCCAAAAGAAAGGCAAAGATTGAATTAAAATAAATAATTACTGTAATGAATAACATGTTTCAGCTGAATACAATAACCCTAACTAATGCAGTGAGTAGCCTCTCGTTTCTTAACCAATTACACTCAAAGCAACACTTGTTTTTGCTCCCATTTTTCATGGGCTGAAATCAAAGATCTAAAACTTTTCTATGTACACAAAAGGCCCATTTTCTTCAAATCTGTCTAAATCTGTGTTAGTGAGCACTTCTCCTTTGCTGAGATAATCCATCCACCTCACAGATGTGGCATATCAAGATGCTGATTAGACAGCATGAATATTGCAGAGGTGTGCCTTCGGCTGGCCACAATAAAAGGCTTCTCTAAAATTTGAAGTTTTATCAAACAAAATGCCACAGATGTTGCAAGTTTTGAGGGAGTGTGCAATTGCCATGCTGACTGCAGGAATGTCCACCAGAGCTGTTGCCATAAGCCATCTCAGAGAATTTGGCAGTACATCCAACCAGCCTCACAACTGCAGACCACATTGTAACCACACCAGCCGGGGCCCTCCACATCCAGCATCTTCACCTCCAAGATCGTCTGAGACCAGCCATCCTGACAGCTGCTGCATCAATCACTTTGCATAAACAAAGAATTTCTGCTCAAATGGCATGTTGGAGAGGTGTTCACTTCACAGATGAATCCCAGTTTTCACTGTACAGGGCAGATGGCAGAAAACATGTATGGCATCGCATGGGTGAGTGATTCGCTGATGTCAAGATTGTGGATTGAGTGGCCCATGATGGCAGTGGTGACAAACACGGCTGCATTTTATTGATGGCATTTTGAATGCACAGAGATACCGTGATGAGATCCTGAAGCCCATTGTTGTGCCATTCATCCACGACCATCAGCTTATGTTGCAGCATGATAATGCACAGCCCCATGTTACAGGGATCTGTACACGATCCCTAGAAGTTCTTGTATGGCCAGCATCTGGATCAGCGTACAAGATTCAGCAACTTCACACAGCTACTGAAGAGGAAATGGACCAACATTACACGATCAACAACCTGATCAACTTGATACAAAGGAGATGTGTTGCACTGCGTGACACAAATCGTAGTTACACCAGATACTGACTGGTTTTCTGACAAACCTCAAATCATAGTGGTCACTGTACAAGCCTCTGGAGGTAGTTTTATGATCTGGGGTTACTTTAGTTGGTCAAGTTAATGAAAGAAAATTAATGCAACTCTGGATGGAAATAAACATTGTGATGATACATAATGCTGGGCCCACACAAGAAGCGAGTAACACTTCTGCATGTTATGGGTACTCAAAACACACTTATGCTCTGTCTAACTTGAAGATGAAGTTGAATTTCTCATTAGATTCCAGCGTTAGATCTAGTGGAAAGTTCCTGTCTATGTAAATGCAATGATGATTGTAATATTACTCTACTCAAGTACAAATCCCGTAAAACTCTCAAATGTATATTAATGATAAGAACATGAATATACAGCTCGTGGCAAAGGTAATAACTTTCTCGGGCCAAGCAGACACTCGTGGAATGCAGACAGACAGACAAACACACAAAATTTCCTACAGGACGAAAATCAGCACATCACAGTGCCTTCCATGTAGCTCACAAAGGTAATGATTACACTTTCATCAACATTGAAGCTAGCTCATCACTGTCGTGTTCCCTACAACTACACACAGTAGGTGATATTATTTATGAAAGTAAGACTAATACTGTCTGCAGGGTCTGGTAATGTTATATCTACACATGTGCCACACGGCATTATCTAGATGTTTCTATACCAGTATTCATCCTAACACAGATGTGGAATAAGAATCTACTTAGGATTTGGCCTAATAGTAAAAGGAAGGTATAATTATATTGCCATCATTCCATTCTGGTTAAACAGAACCCAAATACACCTAACCCCTGTCATGAATGTCCATCACCATGACCCTGACAGTTACCCAAATGAAACTCCATCTACTGTGGAAATTAAACAGGAAAAAACAATAACTTTCAGTACGTTTTATATATTATTGTTAATCCAGTGAGTACCAAACATTTACATTCAATCTTTATTTATTGTAATTGTTTAACATTTTCCACATCCGTTTATTCACAACCAAATCTTTTATCCCCAAAATCAACTACATTAGAATGAAAAGAAGAATAAATCTAGATTAAAACATGTGTTACAGGAAAACAAAAAAGGAAAGGAGGATGTGCTTACATAATGTTTGATTCTTTTTTCCTCCATCCTATATTCAAGGTCTTATATTTCTCGGTATATAAAATGCATAAAATTGTTAAAATCATATCGCTTCCATGCAAACATAGCTTAGGCCAAAAAACTTTTACCGACCCACCTACCCAAAATTATTCTGCAATGTTACTGGAAACAAAAGTGTTGTTTTTTTTTTGGCCTTACTGACTGCTACACACACTTTACCTTGAGCGTCTTGATCAGCCAAAAAGCCACAAAAAGAAACTATGGCAAAAGTGGGAGTGCTCCCTTCAACCTGGTATTTAACACAACTTGTAGTGCCACTACTGAATGACAGACAAAGCTATGTGTACGAGTGTCAAGTCATGTGCACCATCTGTAAACTAAACCATGTGTTCACCCCATAAGGCTCATGTAATACTACACCTGTCAGCAGGAAATACAGCCTCCATTAGTGGCACGTGTCACTGTTGACCTGTCGCCCCCTCGAAAGTCATCAGCTCATAGTGTTGGTGCACATGGGAAGAGGAACACACCTTGGGTGTAGATAGTTAATATGCAACCTACATTCCATTCTAGTATGGTCAGCACAACTCCCTCCTTTTTACTCTCACATGGAAGAAAGGCTGACAGTACTATAGACATGGGCGTGAATGAAACAAGGCAGCGGGGAAAATTAAGAATGATCAGTATGTGGTACTACCCTATTTAAAAATAAAAACTCACTGGGTTAATTTCACTCTACCTAGATAAACAAGACTGGATTGTAACCATTAACTGGACACTCAATCTATATCTTAAAAAAATTAAAAAAAGAAAATTAAAAAAAAAACAAAAAAAAAACCCCACACATCTGAATCTAATGCTGTGTCTACAGCAGCAAGCTTTAAAACAGTCAAAATGCAAACGATCGATTTTAGTCACGGTTGAACCCAACATCGTATAACCCTCTCATACATTTGCATGCAGTTGTGTTCTGCAGGTCTGCGCTTTGCATGTTGCCATTTTTAACAGTAACATTAAGTATCACATTTCCCTACATCAGCACAGCTTAAACACAATACAAGACAAGACTAGTGTGTGTGTGTACATCTCTCTCTCACAAAAATCTTCACAGCCACATTCAACACCACCATCATATTCTTCCCACTGTTCCTTAAATGTGCACACCTGTTCCCTAGTCATCTTGACAATCCGCTCTAAAACCGAATTCAGTCCCATTGAGGAGGAAACAAGAGCCTTTAAACAAGACCGTATCACTCTCACCCCCATCATGTTCTCCAGAGTCCATTTAAGCGTTTTATAAACCAGTGCATGTGTTTTTGCTTCAGTGAAGGCACTGAATTCAGAGCAGCAGCATCACTGAACACATCCTGTGATGGCTCTATTTTGGGATCTCGTGTCTCAGCACATCCATTTCATTGGATTTTCATTCCACTCAAAAAAAATTATGTACAGGCATTGTACAATGCTTTGAGATTAGGCTGTCAAAATCAAGCACACTCTGCAAAGACTTATAAAATTCTTATCAAACTTCAGACAGTCAAACAGGAAAAGAGTGAAAAAGGAATATAATCCATAACCTTCATTTCTACATAAATTAAAGCACTTTTCATAATAACGCTCTGCAAATAAACAGAATACTGACACATTGATATCCTAAAGAACAATGCATTTATCTGCCGTCATATTTAGCTCACCCAATACCTTTTCTTAATAAGATTTTCATTTACAATATTTAAAAATATGTCTGTTTAATCCATTATGTTGATAAATTACACTATGATAAAGAGAGAAAGATTTTAAAGACTGGATAGTAGAAAATAAACCTCGGACGTCTGGCATTTTGTTTCCACTTCTCTACCTCGTACCATGCCGTGCCAATACTCACATTTTTCACAAGATTATGTCTTGTGGGGGAACATTTCCATCCTCCCACCCAAACTCTCTCCACTCACACAGGAGAGATTAACTTGTGCTCAAACGCATGCAGAAAAATGGTGGATATTATAACGCTGGCATACAAAATGTTCTGTTTTACCTTCACACACAGTTTTTTCTTCTGAGGGGGATTCTGGTTGGTTCGCTACTGCAGGATGATTTATTTGGATAATGCTTAAATCAAAAATGACATACACTTAAGTTCTGTCCAGTTGCTTGGAGAGGGTGGCATCATCACAACCATGCTTTAAAATATTTTTCAAAAACAGTTATTTTTAAATGTTGCTATCCCTGTGTTTTTTTGTACAGTATGTTGTAAAATGTTTAACGAGTTTACAAACAAGCCATTACAGAGCACAGTTTACTCATGCTTCCACGTGGTATATACCTAATCTCTGATTGGTATGAAAAAGATACAGCTCTTTTCATCTTGTGCAAAGCCCACCCAACCTGCCTCAATCATGATTCAAATATGTAAAAACTATAAGTTTGCATTTTATGTTTCTGTGTAGTACATGCACAAGCAAATATTTACTTCAGGCTTGACGTCTCTTCCACCTTGCCTTCAGCGCATAATTGTGCATGACAAATAAAGAATAATGACTGGTTCTAAAAACATATGCATAGTGGAAATGAGAATGTTTAAACGTACTGTGTACATGAAGGTACCTGGATTAACATGTGTTTAATGTCCTAAGAATACTGTCAGAAGTACATTTCTGACATGTGCACCATCCCTGACTTACTCCGCTCCTTAAAGAAGGTGGTGAATGTTTAACCAATCGAATTGTGTCTCATCTACTTTATTTAAGCAACAAATCAAATGAAAGGTTTGCCTATTCAAAACGCTGAACAGGAGACGGCAACAACAGGATAATTTTGTGCTTCCCTGTAATAAGTAATTCCTTGCAGGCGGATTCCATTTTACTGATGTGTATGGCTGTGCTGATGGAACCACAAATTGGGATACCTAGTCTAAACTTTCCAGTTAAATAAAACGAGACCTAAATCACGCCATTATATAGTCAAAACTATCCTTCAAAATGATGTATGGGTTTTATGGCCTAGCTTTGTGTACATTAAAATTGGTAGGCTTCGAAAGTTAATCTGCTCACATTTTAGGAAGTTTCATGGTGTCCAACTTCAAAGATTTTTGGAAAACAACATTTTGGGACATATGAAAGTGAAACAGATTGAAATTATTTCAGTCTGCTTGAAGTATTCTGTAGCACTTGCAAAATCTTAAATCTCACGTACAAACTGACAGATTCTCACAAAACCAGAACATAATCAGAATTGAAAAAAGTTGTTTGTGATACTCTATGAAACACTGCTTGTACTACCTGAATATTAAATGTTGTATTGTAATAAATTTATGGAAGTAATAATGGTTTTAATGCTTTACACCAAAAAAACTGGCAAACATTTGTGAGTTTCATAAAAAACACCTTCATTTACACATCAAAGTTTTAAAGACGTTTAAAATGAGAGACTATTTTCATGTCTTTGAAAATCTGAGTGGAATCCCCAAGGCATACCTACTTTAATGTCTTAATGAGCAGACAAAAATTAAATGCACAATTCACTTCATTTTGTTTAATTTTAAACCTTTCATGCATTAATGATTTCAATTACACTTATAGATACCGGGCAGTTTATTTCATTAAATTGACCCACAACAGTAGTTTGTGAAAGAATAAAATGCAAGTATAAAATTAGCCTATAAAAATAGCATTTCTGGGTTTGTTCCGTTTGGAAGCCATTTTCTGTTCCTTTAGCAAAGCCACAAACTTACAAAATCTTTCAATTATACTTAATAATAATTTAAAAAAAAAAACCGACAACAGTAGGCAAGACCCTAATATTACTATTTGTATCAGATTCGGTGGCAGTTTTTTTCAATACTTTTTCCAAAACATGTTTATGTGTACTTGTGGCCCATCACAGCAAAGTGGGTATTTAGTCAGAAATTATCAATTTTGAGTTATTGGTATAATTTTGTGGCTGATATCCTAACTTTTAAAAACTACACCAAATTTTCTGACATATTTGTCTAGTTTTGGAGTAACTACCCAAAATCTGCCAGGAATCTCCAGCCTTTTAAACATGCAACTCGAGAGAAAATTGTGTTTAAAGTTCAAAGTATTTAATGATTCCCAACCTAATACCCACTTTGCTGTGATAGGTCAGATTTCACTGATCAGTCAAAACATTACGAGCATTCACAGGTGAAGTGAATAAAACTGTTTTATTACAGTGTAGGCTTCCAACAGGCATGAGCATTTCACGGAAACAATCATTTTGTTTCTGGTATTGTAAAACCGTGAAACCGGAAGACCGTTTCCCATGAAAATATACCACATAGTATAACATAAAATGCAGGGAAATCCTAGGAACCGAAAAACTGTTTCTGACCATTTCCCAGGGTCCAAAAATCACAGAACTTAAAAATTGTTTCCTGTCAGTTCTGAAATCCTTATGCCTGGCTTCCAAGGAGCGGAATAAATCAGCCAAAAATTAAACGCTCAGTGCTCAAAGTTGAGGAGTTGAAATTAGGAAAAATGAGCAGGAGTAAGAATCTGAGTGACTTTAACAAGGACAACATTGTGATGGCTGAACAGCTGGTGAAGGCTTGTACAGCTGATCTAATCCCGCAGATCAGCTGCTATAGCTCAGACTGTTAACGCTGGCTGTAATTAAAAAGGTATGAGAGTATGTATTGTCACTTGCTGTGTATGGGGCTGCCTAGCTGTCGACCAGTCAGGTAGTCTTACAGCTAATCTGTGTATCTGCATTTAAATTTTTTGGGTTTTGATACGACCGACACGAGGCTAGGCATTTTCTGATAAAGCAGAAATTGGGTAGTGACATAGCACATGCTCAAATCTGTGGCTTGTTTACATTAGTTTCAACGACCACATTGTACATTGCACCTCATTTCACAATCCACAATTTCCTCCGGGATCAATAAAGTATTCTGATATTAACAAATTTAAGAAATTGTAACATAACTGCTAATTTTCGAACTCTGCAACTTTGGAGAAAATCATGTTTAAAGTTCAAAATATTTAATAATTTCCTAATTAATTCCCACTTTACTCTGATGGGTCACAAACGGATCCTGCCAGGCGTTTACAGATCTGATGTACGAGAGCTTTTTAAAATTGCCATTTACTTACAGAAGCAGAATGCAACATCACACATGCATTTATATTACAACTGAGGGTATATGCGGAGAGAAAGCAGCCAGGAAGCATCCGGGTTAAACTATTCACATGGTAGAATTTTTTGCAACAGACAAACAAACAAGGTACAAAGTTTAATTTTTATTACCGAGGCTAAAGAAGAAGTCATAACTATTCATATTTGAACTTGACTGCCAATCATCATCTCCTTTCAGGTGGTTCACAGACACACACAAATATACATGTCGCTGATTAGCCGGAATAGTGTTGTGTGGCTCACATTGAGCCACTTTATTTCCCATTCAAAGAGAGAGTACGGACACCAGATTGTTTGTTTTTTTTTTTTCAGTGTACACACTGAATAGACAGCTAGCAGTCTGTGAAGAGTTATTCGTTGAAACTGAAATTGGATTAGAATTGATGACTGCCCCTTTAGGGTTAGGGTTAAGTGCATGCATAGCATTAATTAGACACATTAAGTCTGTCAGTGCAAGGTCCTAACAAGGACAGTAAGAAATGTGTGTGCAAGTGTGTATGCAAAGTCTTTTTATATACTGTATTAATCCTGCAAGGGAAATTATTTCCTCTGCATTTAACCCATCCAAAGTGAGCACACACCCACACTTGGAGCTGTGGGCTGCCACACACATTGGGGGTGCCCGGAAAGCAGTTGGGGGTTAGGAGCCTTGCTCAGGGCACTTCAGCCACGAATGTGCAGGAAGGGAAGGTGAAGCTGACTACCCCACAGCCACACATTTTTCCCTGCTGGTTCGGGAGTTGAACCGGTGACCTTTTGGTCCTAAAGCCGTTTCACTTACCATTAGGACAGTGCTTCTCAAATAGCGGGGTGCATGTGACCCTGGGGAACATGCTCGTTTTTGCCTTACTGTACTAGAATTAAGTGTAATTGCACATCCACTACAATAGTTGGCAGTGGTGCGCTCATTGTAGAATTATGGTGTTGGAGATTTTCGCAGCGAGCAAGCGATATGAAGTACAGTAAACAACCCCTCAAGAAACATGGAAAAGTTTTAACAGGAATGAATAGAAAGACGGAGAGAGAATTTTTATTTTCAGTATCAAATGGTGCAATAAATTGTCAAAAAAAATATTTACAGTTTAAATAAGGATGCATTTTTTTTATTTCAGGCAAGTTGGTGCACTTTAAATATTTTCTGTTACAGATTAAAAAGGAATGTTTAAGGTTTTTCTTTGTTGCAAGTTGAACTATATATTATTTTGTTTTTAATGTTACAGATACACTTATGCAGAGGTGTAATAATTTTGTTGACAAATAATACTGTTTATAGTCAGGCGCATGGGGGGGGGCACATGAAATTTTTTTTTTCTTCCTGGGGGGCGTCACAGAAAATAATTGAGAAGCACTGCATCAGGCTACCCCTTATTTTATCTTTATGTAATATGTTTACATTTTAAAATCCAAGAATGCAAATTCCCACTTACTAACAATTTAACTTAAAAGCTGACATTTCTAAATGTCTTAAGTTAACTGCTTTTTACTGTCAATTATCTATGTAGACCATCTACATAGAAATTAGAGCTCAATGGGGATACGGTGGGAACACAAAACAATACAATGACAGTTTCAAATAATGTAAAAGTTACCATGGGGACAATTTTTCCTAAACACATCGAGACGACGTAATTGTGTTTCATTCCATCAAGCTACTTTGTCCAAAAGTATCATAGTGATTACTCAAGTGTTATGGAATGGCTGCTTTAGTTGTAATGATTACATAGAACACCTGAGAGTAAACACATACACACACAAATACATACATGAGAATTAAAATAATAATTAAAAAAAAAAAAAAAAAAAAAAAAAAAAAAAAAAGCACCCTTTAGCTAAACAACTTGCACAAGAGCACAATTCTCCGCTAAGGCCAGCAATCCCCTGGATGCCCCAAAAAGATACAGAATCCATAAAACAATAATAATATTCTGGATCCAGAATTTTCTCCAGATCATCTTCAAAGTCTTCCTTTTCCCAAATCCCCACATCTGGCAGACATTTAATGAAAATCTGCGCATAACGTTTTGCATTATCCTGCTAACATACATAGACACAAAGCCTGGGTAAAACATCACCTCCTTGCCAGAGGTAACAATTATGCAGATTAAATATAATACCTGGAAACTGACTATGAGTCACTCGGACCTAAACAAGTCATACTGATATATAGGCCATTGTATTCTGTGAGCAAAATAAATAGAAACTGATATGAACAGACTGCAGTGCATGACACATGGTTGATGACAGAGAGGAAGGACAGGTAAGACACTTACAGCTTTCCTGTACTTCAACCAGAGTTTCAACCAAAACAGAAACCCGCCCATGTTACATAACACCTCGAGGAGATCATTCACTTCAGAACAGTTTCTACTTGGCCTGGAGCTTAACACTACTAATTACATATTACAAAATACATACACATATATATATATACACA
>JAQNCB010000007.1:13486964-13503460 GCA_030068295.1 Euristhmus nudiceps | reverse complement strand
GACAACTGTTGACAGTGGGGCTTGAACCCCCAACCCTGGGATCAGCAATCCAGCACCTTACCATCAGGCCACTGCTGCCCCACAAATAAACAAATAAACAAAAAAATTCCATCCATCCTCATGACAGAAAATGCAAGGCATAATTTTAAATCAAAGAACTTTCAGTTTAGAGTTAACGCATGTATAGTATACAACATAAACTCAGTGTAAACTCAGTGTAAACTCAGTGTAAACTCAGGTCCGTGGGCCAAATCCAGCCCGCTGCCTCACTTTACGCAGGCCACAAGAGCTTTCAAAGAATATGATTATCGTACATTCTTTGCATCGATCATTACCATGAACCCTAATTCATCATCCTTCCACTAGAGAGCAGCTGCCTATTCTAAGTAAACTGCTAGTCATTCATGACTCAAGAGATCGCATGCTTGCTTGTCTGTGTTAATCCCTTTTAGAATAGAAGTTCAGTTATAATTTCGCTCTCAATCACCTTTGAATTTAGTGATGTGACCCTCAGTAAAAATGAGTCTGACACCCCTGGTATACAGTATATACAATCCTGATTCCAAAAACGTTGAGCCACTATAGAAAATGTAAATAAAACATACTGCAATGATTTGTAAATCTCATAAACCCGTTTACCCCTGCAATAGAACACATGTAATGTTGAATGTGAGACATTTTACTATTTCATGAAAAATTATTACCTCTTATTGAATTTGATGACAGCATCACGTTTAAAAAAGGTAACTAACAACTGTAAAAGTAAGTGGTACTAAAAAGAAACAGCTGGATTAACATTTTGCAACCAGTTTCTTTAACTGGCAAGAGCTCAGTAACATGACTAGGTATAAAAAGAACATCTGTGTAGAGTTTCACAAATCTACAAAAAGCTGCGTATGCAAATTGTGGAACAAATTCCTAAAAATGTTCCTCAACATAAACCTGTGACAACTTTCAATATCACATCATCTCCAGTATACCGAAAGGTTCCAAGAATCTGGAGAAATCTTTGCGTGCAAAGACAAGATTGAAAATCAATATTGGATGTTTGTGATCTTCAGGCCCTCCGGCAGCCATCCTCATCATTTTTTGAACCGCTTAATCCTAATTAGGGTCGCAGGGAGGCTGGCACCCATCTCAGCTGACTCCAGGCAGCTTGTCAGGCCATCGCAGGGCGGAAACACGCTGATGGCTATGCAGCCTACTCTTGACGAAAGAAAGTGTCTCACCACAGACAGTGAGAGACATGGCCAGCCTTTGATAACCCAGTTACACTGGGGGGGCATCAGTGACAACCTGTTGACAACCAGGGATCGGTAATCCAGAACCTTACCACTGGGCCACCACCAGCCCTCATTCAGTGATGCTTTAAAATCAGGTGTGATTCTATCATGGACGTACTGCATGGACTCTGAAACACTTCCATAAATTGTCATTTGATGAAATTGTCGTTAAAAGGCACCAATCAAGAATAGCCAGACTGCTTCAAACGGACAGAAAGGCTTTTGTCAGCCAAGAATGGTGAGGCAGCAGTGGGAACAGACTTACCAAGACTGGACAGTTAAAAACAGCCTCCACCAAACCCAGCAATCCCCAATATGAAGCAATATGTCAAAAATCATCCTCACAATGTTAAAAGAATCCTTTAAATAAACAAAAAACTTTCAGAATTTTATCTAGATCATCTCTAAAATCTAATGGTGTCTTTCATGTTTACATCCATACCTTTGGTAGAAATGTAATGATAATGAAAATCTGTGCTTAACTTTTGGTCAAAAAGTAATAGCACGTACACAGCACCCCCTGCTGGGCCCGATGTAATACAACAGGTCCAAAAAAAATTGTCCTATCTTACAATATTACCAAATCCTTAAAAAAACTCACAGATTCAGAATTTGATTTAAATCATCTCCACAATCTGATAGACTCCGAATCCATACCTCTGATAGAAATAAAAGGTTTCCTATATCCCTCTAACAAACAAACACATGGAATGAGGGTAAAACATAGTCTCCATGGTGGAGGTAAAAAACGGATTCTGTTCTAATGAATTTTAATTTCTGCTGAATTATACTGATGGTCAACAGCATTAAGCCATGATCCCAACATGTCTCATGTCAGCAGTGCAGGCAGGTAGAGGTGGTGCAATATGTAGTGTGGGGAATATTTTCTAAACACATTTTGGGTCTGTTAAAACTAATCAGTCATCACTTGAATGCCCTCATATTATTAAGTACTGTAATTGACCATGTGCATCTCAAACTGATTTCATCAACTGACAATGAGTTCAGTACTTTTTAGTGGCCTTAACAGTCACAAGATTGGAATCCAATAGAGTACCTTCGGGATGTGGAGCAACAGTGAAGTCACAAAGGACACCCTGCCAGATATTAGTAGATTAATGTAATTATAATAATAATAATAATAATAATAATAATAATAATAATAATAATAGTAATAATATTAATAAAACAAAATTCAGTGTGATATAATGTGTGGAAAGGTAAATTGAACACACAGTAGATAGTGGTGAGAATGTGTACATTACTATGTAACTTAAGGCATGGGCTTTTATACCCAAGCCCAGTGGCTCATCAGAGCCAGTGCTTATCCCTGGTTTCTGTAGCGTGAAGTGATTAGGAGTTCAACTCCTCCTGGATGGGACGCTATTCCATCATAGGTTACCTTCCCTGTATTTTTACTGGTACCCATTTATACTGCTGGGTGAACAGAGGCACACTTGTGGTTAAGACCTTGCCCAGGGGTCTTAGTACGGTGGGGGTCTCACCAAGATTCAAACCCACGACCTCCTGATCATGAGCCCAGCACTCTAACCGCTATGCCACTGACCCCACTTTTGTTACCTAAGAATTAGAATCAATTTTCTCAGGTTGGGATATGTTATAAGAACAAATCTATTGAACGTTTAAAAAGCATTTTGTCACACAAAGAATCATATCTTACCGTGTATCAAAAAGAGGATCCGTATACAAAGGAGGGTAGCAAACTGCACCCTTTTCCTTGGAAAAGACATCTTGCTGATTTTTTCCCTGTTCCTTACTTTGTCCACCTGAGCAAAAAATGAAGGACAAATATTTTATTGAAAGTCAATTTTTAGCAGTATGCAACTGTCCTTTTGTTTAAGTAATTATTTCACACTTTCTGTAAATCCTATAAACTTCATTTAAACTTCTTCTCCAATATCACTGTGTTTGTCTGCTATATGATATATTTAACTGAAATTGCTGATCTGAACAACCAATGATTTATAAAGGAAAATCTTGAAAATGATCAGGGGTGCCCAGATGTTTTCCATACGACTGTATAATAGCTATAAATCTAAGTTTTGAGAACAGATCAAGTTGTGCTGAGCAAACATTGATGCACATTGTTTAAATGTATTTTTCCTTTGCAGTTTTAGGTCTGATGAGCTCATTTAGTTCAAATAATTTGTTTTCAGCTCAAGAAAATCTTTCTGAATGAATCATTTACTGTGTGTAGTTAAACAGGAGTACCTTCATGTCCCAGCAGCAGGCATGTGAGCAGGTGAGGAGACACTTCCTCCAGCACAGAGCAGAAAGAGTAAAAAGCATCTGGACCCTTATCCATGATCTGATCCAAGAATAACTCTGCCCTCCTTCTGCTGGACTCCTGGCCCAGTATCTTTGTGTATTCACTTAGAGAAAACACCTTCTTGTACAACAGGTATGAAAGCACCTTGTTCACATCTAGCTCATTCAGTAGTTGCTCTCTGTGTTTCTTCAGGAGCCTAACAGCCCTTTTTTTCTTCTTCCAGCATTCCACTTTCATTGCCCTGTTCTTCTGTTTCTTGGTTCTTTGCACATACCACTTCGTTATGCTGCTTCCAAACATCCTTGTTCTAAATCTTTCTGCTAAGACTTCTCCACCAGTTCTGCCCACAATATTGACGCAAAACTGAAAGCACATATTCCACCACAGAGGTGTTTCTTCCTCGTAAAGTAAGCCCCGAAAATGTCTGGAGGATGAATACAATCTGGTCAGTGCCAGAATGTAAGCCTGATGCTTACACACCATAAGAGGATTACCTTTGTGTTAAGTAGTGTCCCATTTTCCCCCCTCAAGTTAATTTATGAAATTATATTGAGTAATGTTAATCCTTCCACTTGACATTATTGATAATATTATTTATGTCAGTTATAGCTCTAACTCTACTTAATAATATGCTAGAAATACAATAAACACTACCTATATAATGGAAAAAAGTATCATTTAGTGAACAGTCAGATTGCATGTGAAACATAAAAACTGTGATCAAACAGTAAAATAAGTCATGACTTGGTAATCAATAGACATATTGCATTGTAATCTCCCACTTATTTTACTCAGGTAGCTAACTGTACCAGTAGATGGCATAAATGTCCTTTTCATGTACACCTATTGCTTATGCTGCTCTATGGCTGTAGTCCGATGCGCCCAGCCCTGGTCCTGGAGTACCCACTGTCCTGCAGGTTTCAATGTTTTCCCTGTTCCCACTATTCCTGATCTGAATAATCAGCTAATTAAAAGCTTTTCATTAGTACTGTATTCCAAAAGACATGTGCTATATTTCTTTCATTTATTCCGCATAGTGTTCTCATCGAGAAACAACATCCAGAAATATTAACAGGAAATTATTAACTGCCGCCAACCATTCATTTCATGATTTACTGTGTTGTTTCTGTAAATTTAAAATTCGTATGTACTACCCGGAAACGGTGTGATCTGGTTGGTCCACTATCTTGAGTTGAAACAACTTTATCTACCATAAATAATACCTGAATAAAATGTTTAGACACTCATAGTTTCTTTGAGTTACTTGGAGCAGGCAGGTTTTTCATGCTTTAAAATAGAAAAATAAAGCATAAAAAATCACTTCATTTTTCTTGTGTTTCTGTGTAATATATACAAAAAGCACTGTTACAGAGTGCAACTAACTTACATTTCTGTGAAGTATATACTAAATCCCAAATGAGCACGCTAAACAGACGCAATTATGTGGGATGTGGGAGGAGTTCGGTGAGGGCCTGGAAAGCGACTATTGGTTGGCTTCGAAAAGGTTCTGGACCACCATCTGGCGCCTCAGGAGGGGGAAGCAATTCTCCACAAATACTGTTTACAGTGGAAGTGGGGAGCTGCTTACCTTGATTGGGGATATTGTTGAGAGGTGGAGGGAATACTTCGAGCACCTCCTCAATCCTCCGTGGAGGAAGAAGACCCTGGGTGTTTGGGCGGGGGTCCGCCCATCACTGGGGCTGAGGTCGCCAAGGTAGTCAAAAGCTCCTTGGTGGTCGGGCTCCAGGGGTGGATGAGATCCTCTCCGAATATCTCAGGGTATGCTGTAGGACTGTCTTGGTTGACACGTCTCTGCAATATCGCGTGGTCATCGGGGGCAGTACCCCTGGATTGGCAAACCGGGGTGGTAGTCCCCGTTTTCAAAAAGGGGGACCAGAGGGTGTGTTCCAATTATCGTGGACTCACACTCCTCAGCCTACCCGGGAAAGTCTAAGCAGGAGTACTGGAGAGGAGGATCCGACCGATGGTTGAACCTTGGATTCAGGAGGAACAATGTGGTTTTCGTCCTGGCCGCGGCACTCTCGACCAGCTCGAGACTCTCTTCAGGATCCTGGAGGGGGCATGGGAGTTTGCCCAATCTGACTAGATGTAGAGAAGGCTTTCGACCATGTCCCTCGGGTTATCTTGTAGGGTGTGCTCCGGGAGTATGGTATACCGGACCCATTGCTATTGCTATATAAAATTCGGTCTCTGTACCACTGGAGCCAGAGCTTGGTCCACATTGGTAACAACAGGTCAAATTCGTTTCCAGTGAGGGTTGGAGTCTGCCAAGGCTGTCATTTGTCACCGATTCTGTTCATAATTTTTATGGTTTGGTGGCCATAGGATTTCATCTCTCCTTTTTGCAGATGCTGTTGTCCTTTTGGCTTCATCAAGCCAAGACCTCCAGCTCTCATTGGAACGATTCGCAGTGGAGTGCGAAGCGGTCAGGATGAGAATCAGCACCTCCAATTCCGAGGCCATGGTTCTTAGCCGGAAAAGGGTGGAATGCACCCTCCGGGTCTGGAATGAGATCCTGCCCCAATTGGAGGAGTTCAAGTGTCTCAATATTCTTGTTCACGAGTGAGGAAAGAATCGGCAGATTCAGAAAAAGAGATTGACAGGCGGATCACTGCAGCCTCTGCTGTAAAGCAGAGCTTGTACCGGTCCGTCGTGGTGCAGAGGGAGCTGAGCCGCAAGGCCAAACTGTCAATTTACTAGTTAATCTACGTTCCAATCCTCATCTATGGTCAGTTTTGGGTAGTGACCGAAAGAACACGATCGCGAATACAAGCGGCTGAAATGAGCTTCCTTCGCAGGGTGGCGGGGCTCTCCCTTAGAGATAGGATGAGAATCTCAGCCATCCGAGAGGAGCTCGGAGTAGAACCGCTGTTGCACATCCCTGGTGTGGTGTTTCGGGCATACTCGACCAGGAAGAGACCCCGGGGTCGACCTAGAACACGCTGGAGGGACTATGTCTGTGGCTTCTCTGGGAACGCCTCGGTGTTCCCCAGGAAGAGCTGGAAGAAGTGGCCGGGGAGAGAGACATCTGGACCTCACGGCTTAGGCTGCTGCCCACGTAACCAGATCCAGGATCAAGTGGAAGAAGATCATGATGATGATGATAATTTGGTTTGTATAAAAACAGAAACATCCACCTCAAAAGTTGATATATTTGCTTGTGAGCAGTGTAAACTAGCTTTTCCCTTCTGATTGGAGGAAAATAATTTTAATTTCACTGTTTTACTTTTCTTTTATTTCTTACTTTTTCTTTTCACTTGAAGTAGTTCTAGTTATGCAATTAATACTTTGTTTATTTAGAACACCAATTCATCTACACTTCAAAGCAGCACACAGAGGGAATAAACAGCACCCTGCGACTATCCACAAGTTTCCAGCTAAGGTTTGTTTTTATCATTATGGGTAATATCCAGCTTGTTCATTGTGTTGAGGGCAGGGTGCTAGTTAGTTCTCTGACAGAGAAGATTGTAGCATTAGAAGTGCACATCCAGATTTTAGAGAGGAATAGTGAGAGTGAGAGTAATGTTGCTATAGCGGGAAGTCTGGGTGCCTTAGGCGGAGATAGAAACCAACCTCCTCCGGAATCAGAGCACTCGCAGTGGAGCGAATGGGTGACGACTCGGCGGCATACTCTTAAAGCCAAATCTAATGCTGAGGCTTGCCCACTGGAGCACAATTCGTCTGGGCTTCACGTGTAGAACAGGTTTGCTCTCCTGTGTGAGACAGTCGCTGAAAAATCTGAAAGAGCTCAATTTTAAGGTAGTGAAATTAGCTAGTCCTTTAGGGGCACCAACAGCGCTTGTTAGGTGTATCCAGGGAGCCAGAGTGCTGGACATAGTAGGTTATCTTAGGTTCTTTGGTGAGCGCAGATTCTCCAAGATGCTGGAGTACATGCTGGAGTTAACAATATAAGCCTTTGTCAGTCAGAGGTTACTAAGAGTAACTTTATAGAAGTGTGGAAATTAACGAAGGTAATATTTGATGCTGTAATATGCTCTGGCCTCATCCCAATATGGCGTGGTGATGTAGCTTACAGCAGGCTATGGTCACTTAACTGCTGGATGTCCAAGTGGTGTTCCGAAAATGAAGTGGGCTTTATAAATAATTGGAGTACTTTTGAGGGTAAACCTGGCCTGATATGGCGAGATGGTATCCACCCCACTTGTGAAGGTGCTGCTGTCATTTCTTGCAGCATCTCACATAGTCTAACAACAGGACTGGTCAGTCAGGGATTATCCAGAGCCAAGGCCAGAGACCAGACAAACAGGCTAATCTGAGCGCCTGATAGCTGCACAGAGTCATCACTCACGATCAAGTTAAATGCTATGGAAACTGTGTCTGTTCCATGAACAAAATAAAATGTAAAAACTCAAAGTTTTTTAGTAATCTTATTAACATAAATGTTTCTAAATTTGATCCAAAGATAGTGTTGTTAATTCTAGATTTCTTACATTTAAAGTGCTTATTGTTCATGAAATAATTACCGATCAGGAGGTTAGTGTAATGCGTTTAACAAAAACATGGATTAAACCCAATGAGTATGTAGCATTAAATGAAGCGAGTCCTCCCGGATATAGTTATATATACCAACATTGTCTAACTGGCAGAGGAGGAGGCATCGCAGTTATTTATACTGATAATCTCGGCCTTATACAAAAATCTATACATAAATTTAATGCATTTGAAATTCCATATACCAACATATGTTCCTTGATGCTCATGCAGCTGATTCATTTAATTATTATTTATAGATCCCCAGGGCCGTACTCCGAATCCCTTGTGAATTTCGGACTTGGTTATTTCTTGGTAACTTTAATATTCATTTTGATAACCCAGAGGATCCTTTAACAACAGCGTTTGTATCTATCCTAGTTTCAGTAGGGGTAAATAAGAATTTAATAGGACCCACTCATAAAGCTGGCCACACTTTAGATTTAATACTATATTTTGGATTAAATATTGACAATATAGTTGCAGTTTGCACAGTCATAAACTATTTCAGATAATTATCTTATCTTCCTTACAATGCAACCTAGTAATAATACAACCATCAGACCCCACAGAACTCGATCAAGCCACTGAGGGCTTTGAGTCAAATTTGCGCCATACGTAAATTTGATAATGTAGCTCTTCTTAAAAGAAAACCAATCAGAGAGAAAACATTAGCACCCTGGTATAATGATGAAACACGCACACTAACAAGGAACACGCGGAAATTAGAATGAAAATGGCGTCAAACTAAATTAACAGCATTCCAACTAGAATGGAAGGAGAGTCTCCTTAATTACAGAAAAGCTCTTAGTGTTGTTAGAGCAATATATTTATCAAATATAATTGAAAATAACAAACATAATCCAAAATACTTATTTAACATTGTTGCAGAATTAACAAGGAATAAGATCATAAATAAAATGTATAGACCATCAGCTTAGAGCAGTGATGACTTTATGAACTTTTTAATGATAAATTGAAAATATCAGGCAAATGATTGATTCCCTAAACTTAAAGACAGATATGTCAGTAAAGAAAACAGCAAATAAAAATATACCGCTATCAGATCCACAACGAGAGTGTTTTAGCTAATCTCATTAATTTCCACATCTAAATCATCTACCTGTGTGCTTGATCCAGTACCTACATGCTTCTTCAAACAGATACTACCAGAAATAATCAACACTTTATTAAATGTAATAAATTCCTCTTTCAGCATTGGCTATGTACTTAAATCCTTTAAACTAGTAGATGTCAAACCTCTGATTAAAAAACCTGATCTCGACCTCTATCAGCTGTCCAACTATAGACCAATAACAAACCTCCCTTTTATCTCCAAGATCTTAGAAAAAATTGTAGCGCCGCTAGGAATAATATTCATAAAATGGATCAGTCAGGATTTAGGCCTCATCATAGCACAGAGACAGCACTCGTTAATGTGGTAAATGATCCACTGGTGGCCTCTGACCACAGCTGTGTCTCCCTGCTTGTCTTACTTGATCTTAGTGCAGACACTATCGATCATACTATTCTCCTTGACAGATTATAAAATATTGTTGGAGTTAAAAGAACAGCTCTCTCCTGGGTTCAATCTTATTTGACTATTGTCAATTTGTAGATATACATGGTGATTTTTCTGTATGTTCTAATGTTAAGTTTGGTGTTCCACAAGGTTGTGTCCTAGACCCATTGCTTTTTTCTCTATACATGCTCCCACTGGGTAAAATCATAAAGCACCTAGCAGCAGAAAATGACCTGGCCCAGAAAATGAATGAATGTTTTTATAGGTCTTTACACAGGAGCAAGATATACATAGATGTGAGATTTTCACTTAAATTTTATTTGATTTTCAAGTATCATATATTAAGTACAAATTGTTTTTAGATCACAGTGAAGGTCAAAAGAAACATTTCTGTAACAGCAGTACTGCACTATGGAGTCAAGTAAAATAAATGCATCTCACAATATCAATACATTACTATTTTTATCCCTTTAAAGTTCATTGTTAGTAAGTTTCAGGAGCAGATTCAGGAGCAATAGTCAAGTTAGTTAATAACGAATTGTGTTAGTAAAAGTTAATTTAATGCTGACTCAGCAGATTATTGCTTCTAAATTTATTGTTAACCAAGAGTAAACTGTGGGACAATAGTCAGGTTAGAAATTCTCAAAATGATGAATGAAATGTGCTTGATCTCGTTTGTTTATCTGCTGGCAGGCTTTCTCTACATTCTTTGTCAGACCAGGAGGACCACAGCTGAAGACGCCAAGCTTCCCCACCTGAGCAAAATAGTGAAATAAAGAAGATAGGTGTTGGGACACAGTAACCCTTACCAATTCATTAATGGCCAATATGAAATTAAATGTATCACCTCAATAACCATTACCATTAAATAAGATGATTCAATATCCAAAATAAGAAATAAAAACAATAGAATATCTAAACATAAGCATATATGAATTATCATAATGATTAATTAATAATGAGGTGATATTTTATGAATTATTAAAAAGCTACTGTAGATTTCTTATTTATAGCAGCCAGAATACACAGATGGCAACTTGTGACCTAATGAAATTTATGGGAAAGATATCAAAGAATGTGAGGCACCTCAGGGTGAACTTCCTGTAGAGAGCTGAAGAAAGCAAAAAATGGTGGACGACCAAAGTGTGTGACAGAACGCAGGCCAGTAAACAAACTCCTGTTCGACACTTTCTGGAAATGGCGCTCACAGACATACTAGGAAAAGGGAGAAAAACTTTTCAAGCTAAAAAAAAATAATAAAACACTTTTTTTCCTAATTTTGCAGCATAAAGTTGGTGAATATAGTGTGAAATTACAGTAAGTAGGTTGAAATTATGTAGAGCAGCATATGAGCTAGTTTGTTAGTTCAAAAAATTGTCAATGTCCCGCCATGCAATAGGAAAAGATAATTTTAGAATAGTTCCATACCAGCATGGTGGTCCTCAGATCAAACTTTTCAGCCAGCTGAGTAATGTAGATGTGGACAGACACCAGCTCCTGCGCATCCATCTCCTCAACTTCTCGTATGATATCTGACACCCATTCAAACTGTCGCTGAGTCCGTGTCACCCAGATAAAATACACCTGGAGGAATGGACATTGGACATGTTTTCTCCAAGAGTACAAATTCAAGTCAAGCACTGAAGAGTCATGTCATGTGTTTAATAAAATCTATCATGCACTCACTCATTTGCCAAACCACTTAATCCTACTAGGGTCATGGGGTGGCTAGAGCCTATCTCAGCTGACACTGAGTGAAGGCGAGGTACACCCTAAACAGCTCGCCAGACCATCAAATGGCCAACATACTCAACCATTCACACTCACATTTATACCTGGGGAAATTTGGAATAGCCAGTAACCTTAAAGTGCATATCTTTGGACTGAACCGGAGCACCCACAGGGTACCAATGCAAGCATGGGAGGGAACATGCAAAATCTATACAGAAACGCCTGATCTCAGGACTTAAACCCAGGACTTTCTTCCTGTGAGGTGGACATGCTAAACATTATGCCTTAAAATCTACGAATGATCCATTATTACCTTTTTGCATTGAACTTTGAGTTTCGCCGAAGACTTGAACACTAAATCTTTCAGTATAGAAGCAAATGGAGTTACTCCGATGCCTCCTCCCACTAGAACAGACACCTCAAAGTCTTTCCACTCCTGGTGGCCCTCCCCAAATGGTCCATCCAAATATAGCTGAGGAGAATAAAATGTTTTAGCCAACCCTAAAAGTCAGCATTAGTAGTCATTAATTCCACAATCATGCAAATGATTACAGTTCTATACAGAACTGAACAGTGTAGAAATAATCTAGAAAACTGGTTCCTACTTTTGGATAAGTCCCTAGCTCCGTCAGTCTCTCTAAGTTGTAGATCTCTCGCAGCTTGCTAGTCCATGGTCCCACAGCTCGGATATGCAGGCTCAGGGTCTCCTCATGAGGTGCTGAGGTTAGTGTGAAGGGGTGATACTCGTCTGTTCCCAACTCCAGACAGGCCACACGCACCCACTGTCCTGAACGATAGGTAAATCCCTGGGGGCGCTTAAATTCCAGATATGTCACGCCTACCATGGAAGAATTTCACAGAACTCACTCATGACTCAAACCATGATTAAGTGTTCAGTTGGAAGTAACTAA
Organism: Euristhmus nudiceps; assembly: GCA_030068295.1. Classification (NCBI taxonomy): domain Eukaryota; kingdom Metazoa; phylum Chordata; class Actinopteri; order Siluriformes; family Plotosidae; genus Euristhmus; species Euristhmus nudiceps. Next base: position 13,491,211 of record JAQNCB010000007.1, on the reverse strand, counting down.
AAGAGACTCAGAAATAACAAATCATGAACCGTATGCTGCAACCTGTTAAGCTGTAGTATGATTTGTTACCCGAGGGCAGTAGTTCAGCATTCACTACAGGGATCTCCACTTTCTTTCTGCTGAGGCTGATGAGCTTATCCAAGAGGAAGAGGAGAGCAGGTGGAATCAGGTAGATATGAAAGCGTGGTTGCTGGAGAAGGGCAAAGCTGCCATGGATCACTGACTGCCAGGAAGAAAACACCAAAGAGCATTCTTTTCATTCATTTTCTAAGCCACATAATCCTAATTAGGGTGGCAGAGTGGCTGGCGCCCATTTCAGCTGACACTGGTCAAAGGCGGGGTTTACCCTGCACAGCTTGCCAGGCCATCGCGGGCTAACACTTGCACAACCATTCACACTCACTATCACACAAAGGGGCGATTTGGAACAGCCAGTTGGCCGACTATTCGTGTTTTTGGATTGTACGCGGAAAACTTGAGTACTCAGAGAAAACCTATATATGTAAGCACTGGGAGAGCATGCAAACTCCACACAGAAATGCCTAAGCCCAGGAATCAAACCCAGGCCTTCTTGCCGAGAGGTGGATGTGCATTAGCACACTGCGCCACCATGCTGCCCCAAAGAGAATTTTAGATTTTTTTACATTTTGATTTTGATATACTATATTAATCCCAGGGCAGTGGTGGCCTGGTGGTAAGGTGTTGGATTACTGATCCCAGGGTTGGGGGTTCAAGCCCCACTGTCCACTGCTGTCCCCCCAGTGCAGCTAACTGGGTTATCAAATGCAGGCCATGTCTCTCACTGTTCATCAAGAGTAGGCTGCATAGCCGTCAGCATGTTTCTGCCCTGCGATGGCCTGGAGAGCCGTCCAGGGTGTACTCTGCCCTCGCCTAGAGTCAGCTGAGATGGGCGCCAGCCTCCCCGCAACCCTAATTAGGAATAAGCGGTTTGGAAAATGAATGAATGATAGTAATCCTGTACGGGAACTTATTTCCTCTGCATTTAACCCATTCAAAGTGAGCATACACACCCGGAGCAGTGGGCTGCCATGCACACATTGGGGGCACCTGGAGAGCAGTTGGAGGTTCAGTGCCTTGCTCAAGGGCACTTCAGCCATTTATGTCGTGGAAGGGAAGGTGCAGCTCACTCCCCCACCGCCACACATTTTTCCTGCTGGTTTGGTAATCGAGCCAGCGACCTTTCGGTCCCAAAGCCATTTCTCTAACCATTAGGCTACGGCTGCCCCCTTTCATAATCTTATAGTCCTACCATAAACAGCATCTGACCCAACTAAAGGCTTATTGAATTATTCAGACTTCATTCTCACCAGGATATAGATTAGAACATAAAAATAATGTGTGATCCAAAACCCTCTGAAGCTGATACGTCTGAAGTAGTGCGAGGCAAAAACATACATAAAGGCCAAGACAAAAAGAAGAATAATCCCTGTTGTGCCTGTAAGAGAAGAAAAATAAGAGGGAGAATGATATTGAGAACAATAAATTATAAAATGTATGTACGCACCCTTAAATCACTGTTTTATAACACTCAGTGAACCCTGTGCTTTACTACCTGGCACTGTACAAAAGAACCAGAAAGTCCATTTTTCTGGTAGCTCTGACCTGTAAACAGTTCGTACCTGATGTCAGTCATCCCCAGGAGTGTAAGGTTAAGGATTATAACATTTAACATGAACAAAGATATTGACTGCTTACCCATTATTGGAAAACACGGTGGGAAACATGCAGGCAAGGATGCTGAGTTCGCTGACAGAAAAGATGTAAAGATTGACTAAATGACCCAAGCTGTGAACAACTGTATATTGAAAAGGGAGAGGTGTTAGTCTTAGGTCAACAGGAGCTTGAAATGAACTTACAAAGTACCCATGGATGTAATGGAGGTAATCATTATGCTTATGACAGCAAACTCAATACACCAGACTCTACAGATGGAAACTTGCTGCATAGATGCTAAAAGTAAATTACAATTGCAGTTATAATAAACCAATTATTCTGTGTTTTCAATAATATGGCAAAATAAATATGACAAATCACCTCAAATAACCCATATAAAAAAGTTACTTCCCTCCTTTAATTCCCCATTCGACATCATTATGCTACTGATATGTAGGCTATCACAATAAATTGAACCCAGATGTTGCCAAGACAATTGCCTGACCTGAAAGAATGATAGCTGTCATTGCCATGAGGCGATGGAGATCTATAGCAGAGTCAAAGGGAATGTATCTGTTGAGGAAAGTTTCCCTGCACATGGTTATGAGGTTGCGACACACTGTCAGAAGCATGTAGGGGAACAAGAAAGAGATGGCAGCAGCAGAGCCTCGGGACACTATAATGCCGACCACAGAGGATTCTGCCACACCGGAGGTGCGAGTCTGAAACCCATAGACTACACACAGAGACATCAGTTTCAATTAAATTAAAATCAGATTTAAAATTAAATTTACTAACATTCTTTTAGAAGCTCAATCAGTGCAAACATGTAAAATAGTATGCATTCATAATGAACATTTATACACCGAAGGTGAGTTCGATGTTGCTGAATAGTACCTAGTGGCATCCACCAAGCCTGAAGCACATAACTGTTTTAGTATATGCTACATAGGAACAAAACCAAAAAAAGCACACTTGAAAGAAATATGTATGGCTTATTTAAAAAAATCATGATGAACACAGGTGGAATTCCGGGTGTACACATGAGCAGGTGCAGCGTTGTGTAAAGGCGTCTTTTTAAGTTTCTTTAAGGCTGAAAATGTAACAAAATGTATATTTTAGAGCTTAGTACACATATCAGGAAAACATAAGTAAAATGTGCTTTGTAATTTTATTTGGAAATACAAGTAGGAATAACTGCAATAATTAATAGATTATAATTTATCTACTACTTTTCTTTTGGCTTCTCCCCTCAGCGGTCACCACAGCAAATCATCTGTTTCCATCCATCCCTGTCCTTCGCATCCTCTTGTCTCACCCCAACTAACTAATATATTAATAAATAATATATTATAATTTATAATGTAAAAATATTTTTTTTTCATTATTGTATTTATTTATTAATTTATTTTTATTTTTAAAGTGTGATGATGATGATGATGATGATGATGATGATGATAATGGTGATGATGACAACACCTTCTTTAAGTCACATTAACAACCTGTGATTAATTTTGATTCAAGCATTATCCACTTGAAATAATACTTTTCAATTCAGAGATACCGGACCAATTAGATTGCACTGTTCCCACATAACACATACAAATATATATCACAAACTCTGTCCATAAATCTATCGTAATATAGTGATATAATTAATGAAAAGAAATGGTGAGCCTAAACTCACAATAACACCTCTCCAGAGCAACCCCTGCAGTTATCCCGTAGATGACACCAATACACACAATATGGCGACGATAGTTTTCCACAAAGCGCTTAAACTGTTGGATCTTCTGTTGAACACGACTCCTAATATAGCGCTCCCTCTGGGGGTTTACATACACCTTAGGATAGGAGAGACAAAATCTGGGGGAAAAAAGGGCAATGAGATCTTTATTATTTCATAATGAACTCTTATTTCAAATGATGCCACATACCACCATTGATGTATGAGTGAGACCACGTGTATGTGGTTTAAAAAGATGATTTAATTCATAGTGAAAATTTGCAGACATCATGTCACTGCATTACATCAAGCCCACTAACACAGCTGGTTTTAGAAGGGTAATGTGAAAATAACAGGGATCACTGTAGCTTAGGTAAAGCCGGATAGAGCACACTGTAATCATACCTACACATCTGGACAAGTAACATGACAAATGGTTGACTATGTTTGTACAACATTAAAGCAGTAACATTTAATAACCTTTGATTTATTTTGTTCTTTTGGGTGTCCAGTAGATCAGAATACCGCAATTACCAATAGGATGTTAGGTGACATGCAGGTTAGTAAAATTCTCACTTTTTTCTTTGACGAAGTTCCTGGCCATCATCTACAAGGCAACTGTATACACCACCACTGTCTTTTTTAAAACTGAAATGTAGAGAAGACATGTTTATCGTATGAACTTCATACTGGTATCAGAAATAAGTTTAAGACAAGTTTTAACAGACCTTTTAACAAGACAATCAGAGATTGCAAGACCCTCGTCCCTCTTGACATATCAATAAACGGGAGATTCTTTTTATTTATTTATTAAGTGTAAACTGAAACTCATGTTCTTGATTCACCA
>JAQNCB010000007.1:13413703-13426327 GCA_030068295.1 Euristhmus nudiceps | reverse complement strand
TACACAGATGTGGCTTATTAAAGCAGCCATACGCTCGACACTGCGGCATCTTGGTTATGTTGTGATGAGTTCGCCAGGCACAACTGCAATAGATAGGCGCATACACTTCAGTGGAGCGGTGCCTACATCATGTATTACAGCTTCAGTGCATCACGGATTAAAAAAATAAATAAATTGTAAAATAAAAAAATAAGGAAAAAATATGGAAAAAGTTCAGGAAAATGCTGCAATGGGTCGCTACTGACTCGGAGCCTCTTCTTCTTCTGGGAATGCTGGGAAATTCGTCTCGACCAATCAGCTTACGATATTTCAGAGTCGCGTCCCAAACCCGAGTTGGTAGTGACCTTTGGGGCCTTTCCCTTAACTTTTTCACTATTAAATAGAGAAAATGTTAAGGGAAAGGCCGCAAGTTCACTAGCGACTCCGGTTTGGGACGTGTAATACATATTGTAATACATAATACAGTAATTCATTTAACGTAGTGCTAGCGCGGCTAGCACGAGCGATTACCTTGACTGGAACCAACATCAAACTGCACAGCAAACTTTTGTAACTTTTCTTTAGATTTCTAATATCACTGACAGTTTGTTTTTTAACTTCAAATTCTTCACTGGGGAAGCCTCTCAGATCAACATACATCCAGGCTTGTAAACAATGGGCGCTCATGACACCTACTGGCCAAAATCCGAACTATCCTTTAAAAAAATAATAAAAAGTCACAGTCCGTACGAAACGAAATCCAGTCAATCGGGGTCTGGACGAGCGAGGTTCAACTGTATATAGGAAGGAAGGACAACCAGTGAACTGGTAAGAGTGTCATGGGTGCCAAAAACTCAGTGATGTGCATCCGGAGTGAAGGCAAGTACTCCTGGTGTGATCCCAGAGAAGAAATACTGTAGCACAAACTGTTGCGACTGTCATTGAGAGAAAGGTGTCAGATTGCACAGTGCATTGCAGCTTGCTGTATATCGGGGCCAAATAGCCAGAGACCAGTTAAGTGGTTTGAATGTTATGGTTGATTGGTGTAATATGCTTTTGTAATTTACATCTGTTTCAGTGACAGTTAAATACTTTAAGACAGGATATGTATAGTTTGTTCCTAATTCTGTATTTTTTTTCTCTGTTTGCTTACAATAAATTTATAGCAAAATAAAGGCAAGAAGAAAAAGAAAGGCGGTTTACCAGGAGGTGGTTTAAAAGCCAAGATGAAAGATGACTTTGACGACTACGGCGAGTTTGATGGCGGTTATGTACAAGACTATGAGGATTTTATGTGACCCCATGCTTCGTAACCCATCATATTTTCTCAGTTACAAAACTTACACCTCTACAGAGCATGACCTCTCCCTACAGCCAGACCGACGTCCAGAATCAAGCTAGAAAACTGAATCATGTCCCATGTAACACACACTAGCTTAAGCTTAAGCGGTTTACTCTGAGAAACACTTAAGTGAAGCATCTTTCTCTGGTTTATATTGCCTGTAGGTTACTCTAGTGTTTGCTGTGGAAAAGGTCATGGAATGGTAATAAAAAAAAAGCTTTTTTTAGTAAAAGTTTGAAAGTAAAAAATGAAAAGTGATTAATGTGAAACAGAGGCTTCACATGTAAGTGTATGAGTTGACAGTATTACTGTTTAAAAGAGCTACTTGACGATAAAATAAATTTGACATTCTATGCAAATTTCAGAAAAATGTCTATACAATATGTATTTTAATTACATTTCTGCTGTCCTTCCATTGTGACTATAGACATGACTGCTCACTGCTTTTGCTGAATAAAACAACACAAAGTGATTGCCTTTAAAAGTGCTAATGCTTTACATTTAAGGTTTCATTAACTGACAATTTATTTCACCTGAAGCTCAACATTAATGCATAATAATTTTAACATAACAAAAGCAGTCTGAAAGTGCAAACCTCCACCAAGCCCATCAGTCCCTCATATAAACCACAATGTCAAAAATTGCCCGATCTCACAATTTTAAAGAATCCTTTTAAAAAATTCCTGGATCCAGAATTTGATTCGGATCATCTCCAAAATATAACCCCCCCAACCCCCAGTTGAAACTTCATGAACATGTTTCCATATATTTTTTTTATTAGTCAGCTTGCACAGACCAAAGGTGAAATATAACATCCACGGTGGAGGTAATTATTTACACTTGTATTACTTAAAATAATAATAAACAAATACAATACTGTCAAAAGCTCTATCTAATTCTAATTATTATCTCTGGCAGGAGGTTATTTTTCACCTGTTGGTTTGATAGTTTGTCTGTTCATGTGCAGTACAACTCAAAAAGTTATGTTTGGATTTTGATGATTTTGAGTAGGGTGTGGTACAAATAATAAACTGTGACGTTTTTAAGGGGATCCAAGTGTGCTGTCTTGCTGGGGGGCATAATCTGTTAAGGTTAATACATGCAAATAATAACTATCACTGTCGTTTGTAAAGAGTAGGTCATTGGGTTGCTGTCAGCATATTTCTGCCCTGCGAAGGCCTGGCGAGCTGTCCAGGGTGTACTCTGCCATCGCCCAGAGTTGGCTGAGATGGGCACCAGCCTCCCCACGACCCTAATTAGGATTAAGGGGTTCAGAAAATAAATGGCACACAGATAATGTGAATATATGTTTGTCTGGCATCCATTAGGGTGGGACATTTCATTATAACAATGCCAAGTTACAACGAAACTTGATTGTGAGCAGATTTTTCAGGGTATTCGATGGACTTGTAACCATAATTCATTTGTGCTTGGTGGTGGTACCTTGCATTCTATGAGTGCCCATATAGGTTTTTATTTAATCTGACACATGTTTAGTCATGGATACATAAAACGTTTACTAATTTATCCAACATTAGTCCATGTATTTACTCATTGTTTAGTAATCCTGAAGTATATGATTTTTTTCATATAAATAATGTTAGTTAAAGGAAGTGTAATGTAAAGCATTACCCTGGAAGCAGTCACATGCCTATGGAAGTTGTGTAAGCAGCTTCATTTTTCTACTTTGAGGTAATCATGTATAAATATTTGTTAAGATGCATTGAACCTAATGTGTTGTGTGTAGTGTAGCGGATCTGCTAAAAGCTTTCTTTCTACCTGTATTGACCAGAATGTTAATGATTACATTTCATTTGAATCAGACTTAAGGAGCTAAAATTAGTCTCACTTTTAAAATTTTGTGTTTGAAAGGTATGGTTTTCATTTTGCAGTGCTCATTTTGTTAACATCAGTATGATCTGTGCAGTTCCTTCATCCATAATGTCAATAAACCATGCAGCTGGATATTAACATAAGACATTTGAGGAACATTACTATGCTTACTTTGCAGATGAAGTGCAGACAACACACTGTCTCATATAACTTGGGAGTTTGCATTTTTAAAGAAACAGACTTGCATTAAGGGGAAAAAAATAATGTCAGCAAAGCAAATGATAGCATTCTGCTGTGTTTTATAGAGATCTAATTTAATAAAACTCTTCAAGAACTTCACCTGTGTATTCTCTTTGATAATCTCATTTTGCAGCCAAATAATTTAGGAATTCATGACAATTTATTTTACTCACATTTTCATTTATGAAGTAGGATTTGGTAACATATAGCAGTAAACTTTCATCTTATGGCACACACTGCCTCCAAGATAAACACACAACAGTGGGCAAAGTGTTGATGTCTGTACTGGAGTTTTATGATGACCATATTGACTAGGTGCACACACTCTTCTCAGATAACCTGCCAATGTCTTAATCTCGTCTTTGTTAGAAGAGGCTGATTATCTTGATTGCTCGTAGAATTGCCTCTCTATTGACTGCTTGATAAAGGGGCTAGTCTTTTCCCTACAATACTTTTCTGAACTTATCTCAAATTGCTTTAAAGGCAGAAACGGTTAAAAAAAATTGAAACAGCAGACAGATTGTAAAGATAAGACTTGGAGTAATTAACAGTAAAAAAAAAAAAAGTTCCTGTAATACTCTTTCATCCATTGGCTGTTGGAGTGGAGGTTTTGTAAGTGTGTAACAAGAACAAGGTCTTCGACAAAGTGATCTCGATATAAAAAGAGGGTTGATGGTTCATGCCTCTTCATGCCATCATGGGTTGCACATTACTTTTTTTGACTTTGGCTTGTGCTGTAACATCTGTCAGGTCTGGTTTCGAGAGCACTAGATCTGGATCAACGATTCTCCAAGCCTTGCACTGCCCACCCTGCGAGCGCATCCACTGTTCACCTCACAGAGCGCTGAGGCTCCAGTGTAAAGGGGGTGTTACTACAGGTGTCTGTGGCTGTTGCCCTGCATGTGCAAAACAAGTTGGGGAGAGCTGCGGTGGAACATGGGACTACCTGGGGAAGTGTGATGAAGGCTTGGTGTGTGTGTATCAGGAATCTAATAAGAGCAAACCAGAAGCAGAGCACAAGGGGATCTGCAAGTCAGGTAACAATTCTTAAGCCAGTCCTCAGAGGGTTTGGCCAGGTGTATCTCCTCTTTTCCAGTCTTCAGTATCTTCACCAGGTAAACAGGGTCTAGAGTGCTTAGCTGCAGGATGTAAATGACTTCAAGTTGGAATAATAAAACCTGTTCCACAGCAACAGTAAATTTGATTTACAACTTCTACTTATTTACACATGCTATCCAGTGTTTAAAAGTTACTTTTTTGTGTGAACATTCATTAACTATGTATAGATAAATCATTAAAGAAATCCTTAAAAAAGAAGGAAAAAAGAAAAATAATTTCCTCATCAGTAAAGGGCTGAATACATCTGAAATAAGTTACAGATAAGAAAGAACACAGATGTACTATTCAACGGTTGCTCAGTGGTTAAGGCTCTGCTATATGGACCCAAAGGCAGTGCTGTAGTGGTGCGTACACGCCGATGAGTTGTGTGGACTGACTTAATTTGGTCTACTTTATAGTTGATCAACATAAATTTCTGTGACTGTGTAAATAAAAAGCGGAGATGAAGTTCTAAATAGTTTCAATTGATTCAAAAGACCCCCCTTGCGGGAGGGGGATACTACTTCGTGGGGTACGGTGCTGCTTCGCGACCTCGAATGGCAGTGTGTACTCACTTATTTTTTGACCACTACAGCACTGCCCAAAGGTTTGGGATTCAAACTTAACTACCACCAAGCTGCCACTGCTCGGCCCTTGAACAAGACTCTTAACCCTCTGGATAAGGGCCCCTGCCAAATGCTGTAAATGTAATGTACTATTCAAGTTTGAAATAATAGTACTAATAACAATGATGATGAGGAGAGCACACTGGAATACTGGTTAGCATGTCTGCCTCTTAGCAAGAAGTTCCTGGGTTTTGAATGCTGGGCTGGTGTTTCTGTGTGGAGTTTGTATGTTCTCTCTGGGCTTGTGTGGGCTGACTGGCTATTCCAAATTTCTACAAGGTTGGAGCTGTTCAGGGTGTACCCTGCCTTTGTGACCCCAGTAGGATTAAGCAGTTCAGGAAATGAGTGAGAGCGAGAGATGAATAGTGAGACTGATTCTGTGTCTCATCTGCTTTTCATGTTTCTGTATTTTCTGGATCACATCTGTTTTATGCATTTATGATAATACTTTCAGTCATTTAACCAGTTTTAATAGGATGATCTTGAGCTTCTTTCATTGCACTGTGTTTGTGTGTCAATCAGTACTTCATGTCCTTGAAAGAGACACTTGTCGACCAGACTGTACGTGGGAGTTCTGTCAGGCAAACCCAAATGAAATCTGCTCAGCCAGGTGACTCCTTTTCATATACTATCATTAACTTTTAGCAACTCTAGTTCTGGCACAATTAAGGCGAAATTGGACAACATAAAATTTATTCCTATTCGCTCTTTATAATTTTTCAGTATAAAGGGTAACCAGGAGTATAATTATATACCTAATTCTCTTAAGCAAAACTATAAGGTATATCATGAATGCCATACCATGAAAAGTAATCACATTATCAGCATGCAACTTTTATAAGTCCAACTGGTCAAAGCTTTGATATATGTATAAAGAAGTAATCCTAATAGAACTCTTTAAAATATAAACCTTATGAGCAACAGTTGAAAGTGTGGCCTGTTTGCCATTGCAGGACTGTGTCAGTGGAAAACCGTGAGTGTGGAGGTCTCTGTCAACACACCACTTGCTCCAGCTGTTTGGTTCTCAGGCGTCCAGCATGTTCTCAAGCTTGTGCTCAAACAGATCACGTCTGCCTGCATCGATTTGGGAGGTGTATGCACAGACACCTGGAGGCACACAGACAGGCAGTCTGCCACCAAAAGCTGCAGGTGAATATGATTACACTGCACTTAAAGCACTTCGTCCGCAATTTTGTAAACATAAAATTAATAAATGCATGCAAGTGTTCTAAACTTTCCATATTGTTGTCCAACAGAGCAACAACGAGGGCTACTTCATGTGTTTGGCTCCTGGGTGTCCAAATGCAGCAGAATAATTATGGAATTGTGGAGGAACACTTCAAAATGATTGAAGCATAAACTGTAGCATATTAAAAGATATTTTTTGGGGTGTTTTTAATACAATTTTTGTAACCATGATCACAGATTACACTGAAAAATAAATCTTCTTTTAATGTATTATTTAATAATATGCTAAACAATTTATTAAATTTGACGTTGACTTATTCCTGTGCACTTGTATTTTAATTTTAAGAACATTTGCTACACAAGCAGAGGTTTGTATTGGGGCAGCTGTAGCCTAAAGGTAAGACACGCAGCTTAGGGACTGCAAGGTTGCTGGTTCGAGCCTCAAACTAGCAAGAAAAATGTGTGATGGTGGGGTAGTGAGCTCCACCTTCATGGCTCAAGTGCCCTTGAGCAAGGCCCCTAACCCCCCAGCTGCTCTCCAGGCACCCCAACGTGTGTGACAGCCCACTGCTCCAAGCATGTGCTCACTGTTTACGCATGTATGCTCACTTTGGATGCATTGCAGATGCAATAATTTCTCTTGCAATATTAATACAGTACATGTGTTGTATAAAAATTTTTTTTTCTACAACATATACTTAGATCTACTCCATGTATCGAGCACGGTTCTATGAATATAATTTCTTCACCTTTTACTATATATATATATATATATATATATATATTTCAAAGCTGCAACTAATACAAGTGTTAAATAAAACTGATTTTATTTCAAAATAAAACTGAAATTATGTTGTCCAAATTTAGTCTTTATGTTTGACCGTTCTCTTTGCAGTTGTTTTTTTTTTTTTTGTTGAACTGATAAGCTGTTAGTGAAGTGTTAAGGCACAATATGAGCTCTGTGGAAAAGATGCCCACCTGGGACAATATCTCTCACCTGGTGGGCTGTTACTGAATAACAGGGGATTTATGGAGCCGTAATAAGACGTGGAGCTGCAAGCCAGAGAAGAAAAAACCCTCGACGTACAATAGCCGTCTGTCCCTTTTGATGTCTCGTTTATATCCCAATCCACAAGGAGGGGGAAATGGTTAATTCTGATAACCATGTCTGAGAAATACAAATTTATGGGTTTATGAGGTGCAAGACAAATGGACTGCTACTAATGTTGGCGAACATTTGAAGTCCTCTGTTACGAGTTGATAAGGTTTAAAGAATTAAAAACAACAATTTTTTTTCTGCTCAAAATAAACAATATTATATTATAAAAATAATCCAAACATTTTTGTTTTGCAGTCATATGACATATCCATCAATAATAAAGGTTTATCAATAGTATCATTCTGGGTTTTTTTTTGTGAGGTGGGGGGTGGCAGTGTTTGCTGATAGTATTCTCTCTTTCTATTAATGAAAATTTTATATATATAAACACCATTATTTTTAATATTCCGATTCCTTTCAGTGTTACCGAGATTGATGCTGGTCGAACTATGGCCCCGATTAGAATAACACGGTCACTCAACACGAATGAATGAATTATTATAACAATAACCTTTAGGTGCACCTGAACAATGCTGCATTATCAAAGATCAAAGCTTCATGTGTATTTTTATCAGCTCCTGTCAGCACTACCATGATAGGAGGATTGCTGCTGTTTTTAACTGATAACAATGGGTGAAAACAAAACTTTTAGGGTGTCTTGTACAATAAAACAGTCCAATGAAGACACGGATATGTGTTTTCTACCTGAACACTTAAGAAACACAACAGCATTGTTGAAGGATGTGTTTATTAACCCAAATGCAAACTATTTTAAAGGTTTAATTAACAGAAAATTGGGTTACTGGTCATGGACACATACTGCATATTTTTACTATTAAATGAAGACAATCATTTAATGCTTTAAGATAAACAAATATGTATTTGTTATAATTCTAAAAATAACTTCTTGAATGTACTATTTTGGATCATATTATTAATCATAACTGATTTGTATGACCCCCAACAACACAAGTGGTCCAAGTTTACAGTTCTTCTGTCATATTTTGGGATTTAAACAAAGGAGTTCACAAAGTCCACAAATCAACTATATTGACAAAATATATTTCAACGCGGGACCACTGGGAGTATTTAAAAAGAGAAAATTGTTAACAGTCTGACAGTATAGAAGACAGAATAAGAATGTAGTATCAGATCATTTTTTGAGACTATTCGAACAGTTCTAGTGGAACATAAGAAAGGCTACGTTAAATTAAAACCCACCACATAATCAGTATCATGACCACTGTGGTCAACTAATGGTTCCCTATAATGAATTTAAATGTAAATAATCAACTACTAACCTCTGCCAAGATAGGTAGCAATCTGATAATATTTTGTCCCTTATAATTTGGTTGTACAGTGAATAATAATTCCATTATTATTAAAAAATATATATAAGAATATTATGATCAGCTACATGCCACAGTGTTAAAAACCTCTCATAGCCTGCCTGGTTCAGCAGGTCTGCATCATCCATAATGCTTCTCAGATGTTATTGTGTGTGGAGATAATAAAGGCATATCAAAATGGGATTAAATTACATATGCCTGCAGTACAAATAGCACACACTGAACTAATGGACAAAAGGTTCAGAGTTTCCTGAGCATCATGTTCACTGCAAGTTTCAAACTGAATTCTTAAGTGATCTTCGTGAACCAAAGAAAAAGGCACTTTGGAAATGAGGTGAATGTGATGAAAAGTTGGATCACCGAAATATTCGATGCCAAAATGACTGAAAACTAGTAGAACTGAAGGCACCAATGAGTATGAGAAGGAGAAGATAGAGACCCATCATAATGGCAAAATGGTGTCTGACCAGCCATGATGTCCCTCGAGCATGCCTGGAAAAAAATATAACAATAAATCATAGATATCTGAAACACAATATGCCATAATCAAAAGTATTTATTAATTCTGTTCATATGGTGTTTTATTAATATTTATTAATTATGTTTATACAGTATATTCCCTATATAAATACATTTCAGCTGAATAAATGCTGTAAGGAGAATAAAAATACATTTAAATAAATTTGCATGAATAGATCAGTTTTGTGTCCGAATGAGGTTTGTTTGGGTTTTTTTGGGTACGGTATTAATTCTGCAAGTAAAATGATTTCCTCTGCATTTAACCCATCCATGGTGAGCGCACACACACACACACACACGCACACGCGTCCACATTGGGGACACCTGGGGAGCAGTTGGGGTTTAGGTGCCTTGCTCAAGGGTACTTCAGCACTGAAGATGGAGGAAGGGAAGGTGCAGCTCACTTCCAAATTGCCACACATTCTTCCTGTGGGGCTGGTGGCGTAGCGGTTAGCGTGCTGGGCTCATGATCAGGAGGTCAAGGGTTCGAATCCCCCACCGTGCTAGGATCTTAACCACAAGTGTGCCTCTGTTCACCCAGCAGTATAAATGGGTACCAGTAAAAATATTGGGAAGGTAACCTGTGATGCACCAGCATCCCATCCAGGAGGAGTTGAACTACGCTACAGAAACCGGGGAGAAGCACCGGCTCTGATGAGCCACCGGGCTCGGGTGTAAAAGCTTACCGTAGCTTACATATTCTTCCTACCAGGAATGGAACCTCTAAAGATTTGGCGAAGGGTGCCTCTCGTTTACTGACTCCATCATTTATATAAAAAATAAAAAAAAAACTTTTTTGAAGAAGTCCAAATCTGCTATTCTTCTCAGGTGCTATTTTAACTGTATTTTTGTTAATGTTATGAAATGTAGAATTCTGTGGTACATGTACCGTTACAAATTCCCTACACATTACACCAGCCCAGCGCTTCCCAACCTATGGGCCATGGCCTGGTCGGCCGCAAAGGTATTGCAGATCCCCCCCCCCTCTCGCTCGCTGTCTCGCTCTCTCTCTCTGAACAGCACAGATAAGGGTGAATCTTTCACACACAACTCAGAGATTTAAAGTTGGGCTATGTTTGTTCACTCATAGCCTCAGTGAAATCAAGTTGTTGTTCAGTTTAACATTGTACATGACAAATGCTCCCTTGATTTTTGAGCTTTCCCTTTGGTTCCAGTTTTGTCCTGTGTGTTCCAGATGTTTCATCAAAATTAAAGGCATGCAAGAACACATTATTTTGCCCTTATTTATTCGTAGTTCATATTTGGCGGTGGCTATTGTCTTTGGGGCTGTGGCGGGGGACACTCACAGACATTTTTGAGACTTTCAAGTGGGCCCTGAGTTGGGGAAGTTTGGGACCCCTGCCCTTGTCAGAATGTGGAAGAAAACATCTCACCTGGTTCTATAACGTTTCTGAGAGTAAACCAGCAGGTACTTTACTCTCAGCAGTTCGTTATTTGTGACCACAAAGTACTTCTCCGGCACATCCCCACCCTCACTGTTCCTTGCCCTCAAACGCTTGCGATCAATGCCATCAGAGTCTAAAATATTTTAGCAAATTTCAAATCAAGTTCTTGTCTTTAAACACACATACATACAAATCAAACTGTTATAAAGGCAACATTTAGATGTTTATGGACAGCATTAACATGTCATACTTAATAGTCAAAATTACTTGTGAATTAAGAAGAAAGAACATTTATTATGTAAAATAATATTTCTGGACAGCTGAACAGCACTTTAGTCATGATTAGCTGTTCATTACCTTTCTTCTTTACTTGACACTTGACATCTGGATGATCAATGATCTCACACAAGGCAATACAGCTTAGTACTGGCCCAAGGATGCTGTCACACCATCCATTTCCATGAGGACTATAGAGAAAAGCCATACTGAGGTCACTGGTCAGGTAAGTGCCTTCCCCAAACAGTGATGTCTGAAAGGAAAAACAGTATCACCAGAGATTTGCAGGGGTTTTCCAATGCCTGGTTATATGACTGGTGTTCAAATGCTGAAATATCTAACCAGGTATATGTTTTGGTCTACTCTCTGGTGAAGTCAGGGAGAATTTTGTTGTTAAAAATGAAAGCCATGTTTGGTATTTTTTTATACAGAGAGCAAAATTACTTTTGATTGGTACTCCCTGTTACAGCACATATAAACAATTATTCCCTCACCAGGCTGTTTTTTCCCCTTCTCTTGAATTCATACTGCAATCCACTGTACCCATGATTATATATAAAAAAAAAAAAAAAACTTTCTGCACTGAATGTTGTGATGACAGTGCGATGGGATGGTCATTCAACTTTGAATTGGGGAAGTCAGGAACTTGTAATTATGTGCATTAATAAAACAAAAAATATAATTATAAAAAATAATTTTGTGGGAGGTTTCGTGTACAGTAATATCACTATGAAGGTTCTGGTACAGGGACTACCCTTGTTCTTATGAACATGAAATACCAGTGATTGATAGATAATAAGTCCCCAATATTAATCTGTATGTCTCCCACTGTGTACGCCATTTATGTAGTTTAAAATCATTTCACTACACAGTACTTAGTTTTATACCGGCACAGCTCTCATGTACAACCTTTATTTCTGGGTTTTTCATTCGCAGGATTGCTCAAGATCCGTACTGACCACCAGATTAATAAATATCAAGACTTGAAGATAGAACCTTAAAATTATATCCCAGTATTTCCTTAACTTGACAACAGTATTTATTGGTTCGGCTCATTCGACACCAGTCATAAAATGTGCATCGTTCCCAATACAGAGCCTGCTCACCAACAGAGCTTCCCGAACAAGAAAACCACACTTTTTTTAGCCCCCTTACTGAGATATACCACCTAATACATCAGGATCACTGGGGTTCAGACTTGTCACTGCAACCAGTATTAAGCAACTTCGCTATAATTGTAGCATCAAACATCAGAAAAAATACTGTGGAGGTGACCGGCTGTGACAGCGAAATTACCTACCAAAAGACCATCTCTAATACAGTGGAACCTCGAGATACGAAAGCTTCAGTACATGAAAATCTCATTTTACGAAACAATATGCAAAGATTTTTTCGCTTCATATTACTCAAAATTACTCGGCATACGAAAGATACGAAACAAAACTTGAAATTCCCACTCGCAGAAATTTTTAAAATTCGCGCCATAACATCCTGCTGCCCTATTGGTCAGCATCTTTCCCATCATGCTCAGTACCATGATCCTGCTCTCTGAAAAAGAAACACCCTGAAAAGGTTCACACAGATCGTTGTCTTGTGCAGTTTAATGACATTTGCCCGAGTCATTTCAGGAACATATTGAAAAGTAGGCAGAAACAAAGTTCCTTGGATT
>JAQNCB010000007.1:12978129-12988177 GCA_030068295.1 Euristhmus nudiceps | reverse complement strand
AGTCAGCGGACATCCTGCACACTCGGCGACTCACCCGTGCACTGCATTTTTCCCGTCGCATCTGCCAGCAATCCGCCAAATTACGTTCCGCCCCGCATCCACCATACTATACCTGTATGTGGGAAGGCTGCTTAATGCTGCAGTTCAGAGGCCTGTATTTTGTTTTAAATCAGGAAAAAGGATTTATTAAATAAAGTACATTTTTGTTCACACTGTGTATTAGAATCTCATGTTGTCAATGACTGTTAATGTCTGATTGTCAAGAGTTGTTTACACTCACCTCGGGTAGTCTGTAGATATTTTTTTCCTTGCTAAACATATCATTTTTCATGCACATCATAATGAGCTCACCATGTTGATTTTTATCTTTAAGATATTTTATCAGGTTCCTGATATTGCAGGAAGGTGCTATAGCCCCTCTGTTTGATATTTTCACAGACCAAAGTTTTCACTCAACATTGTTTTGATTTAGAATTTTTGCAATTTCACATTGTCTGTTCCTTGTGCAACATTAACTGTCTCTATTATGAGTAAATCAGCACAGTATGTCAGTTCCAGATATCTGTCTTGTTTGTACTTGTTCCCAATGCTTTTGTCTTTTGACAGAATTTTATTTTTACTGCTGAAATTCACATGGAAGAAATCTAAAGCATTCTTGCTCTGACATTTTTACTATATACCCATTTCAGTGTTGGCCTTGGCACTCACGAACACTCTGAGTCAATGTTGCCAATGTGCCAGCAAGTCATATTACCATATTAAGAGTTATTACACAGTTTTATTACCCTTTTTAATGGCTCATCAATTTTTACTAAGCTATTTTATCTTCAGCTTGTAATGCTTACTTTATAATTTTAACCAGAGTCACAAAACTTGTATACGTACTGTGGTGTAGCCAGGAATTAAGCTTGGTCTGATGTGGAAATATGCTAATTTAGGTGATCCGTTAAATTAATTTGAGAAGTGTTGATGTGCTCTTACATTTTTGCTTGATGCCAGACGATGGGAGTGGTGATTTCAAAGTGACTTGTTAGTTAACCCATAATTGCATGATCTAGCCTCACCCAGTTTTGCCATATTAATATTAATAGCAATACTCTGAAAGGCACACTGAAAATCCTTATAATAACATGCACATAGTACAGGACTTCATTCTTTTCGCTTTGATAACCCTGAACTGGAGTGAAAAGGCATAATGAATCTGATCTGTGCGAGTTTGCTCAAACAGCAGCACAAAACAGGACATGAGTAGTACGTCAGGAAAGCCTTTAGGAAACCTTTGAAATTTTCTGCATGAATATCACACAGTTTCACAAAATAACCATTCACGTTATCTAATATCTCAAGTCATGGTCAGGGGTGGATGATATATGAGAACTGTAGTAAGTAGGTGGATTTTGTGTATTAATTCCATCCATCCTAAAATATTTATAGTATGGCAGTTCCAAATGCTCATGCCGGGTGTTGAAAATAACAACATACACACAGCACAGCTGATTATACACACTTGTCAGAAATAATATTGAAACATTCCTATCTCTGACAGGTGAAGGGAATAACATGATTATCTCCTTAAAGTGTGACATGCCTGGGAGTGGGACGTACTTCGCATTGGGCAGAAATTAAACAGTCAGTTCTTAAAGTTGATGTGTTGAAAACAGGAAAAATGAGCAAACATTAAGATCTAAATCACATTTTAAGGGTGATGATGGTGGATGATTTTTGACATTGTGGTGGCTAATGGACTGAGTCTGTTCATCTTCATAACACCAGGTCTTGTAGGGTGTTCCTGGTATGCAGTGGAAAGTATCTACCAAAGATGGAAGGACAATCAGTGACCTGGCAAGAGTGTCATGGGTGCCGAGGGCTTACTGAAGTATATGGGAAGCAAAGGCTAGTATGTTTGGTGTGAACTCGCAGAAGAGCTAATTCAGTATAACAAAAACTGCTGAAACTGAATTCTGGCTATGATACAAATTAGTCAAAATACACAGCTTGCTGCATATGGGGCTGTCTAACCATCAAGCAGCGAGTGGTTTTAGTGTTATGGCTGGTCATTGTGTATATAAAGAAACATTGTTTTGCAGCGTAATAGTGCTAGCTGGCTTTTAAACAGAAAATAAAAATGCATATTCATAATAATGTTTCTCTCCAAAGCACTGAAAGGAAAATTGAACAATTGATGTACCGGTATGTGTTTATGTGACGTTTGGCAAGGTTGAATATATAGAATCATAATCATGACTTTTGTTTGACTTTTCATGAACACCATTGCATGACTATAGTGCAAAAAATGTCATCTGACACACAAATAATCGTAACTGAGATTGTCTGAAAAGATCTTCAATGATGTGAAAGTTTGTTCACTGAAACTGAATGAAATTCATGCGGAAAATTCCAAAGGTTTAATGAAGCATTTCCTCGTCTCCTACTTATGTCCTGTTTCGCACTGCGATGTTAGAGCAAATTTGCACAGCTCAGATTCATTATGCCTTTTTCTGTGCTCGTCCCTACACATTCCATCATCTGAGAGTCGGATTAGAATGCCTATCTCACCTTGGAGGGTGGAAGGGCAAAGGAAGAAGGATTCTGCAGACTTTTCAAAGCAGTGCTTGATTGCATTGCTCAGCCAAACAAATGTGAGAATGCAATTTGAAAGGTTTGTGTCACGGAAAAAAAAGAAGATAAATTCATCAAGCATGCATGCGGCCACAGGGCTAGCGCTGTAATCTGCGTTCAAACAACTGTATTCTCAGTAAATTGTTGCAGGTTGTGCCCAGTATAATTAACACTTGCTTCATATTATGCCACAGTGGTGAAATAATATCCATCAAATAGTTTGCTGACAGTTTTAATAGAGTCTAGATTCATGTGTACGTAAGACAGTTTGCAGAGTCAACATTTCATTACGCATCAAACAGCTCAGATTTTTCGATTATGCTGTTTATTCTGTCCCAATGCACAGCATTACTTAATTGAAGTTTATATTTGGGGATTAGCAGCAATTTAGGGGCGGCACAGTGGTGTAGTGGCTGGCACGTTCGTTTCACAGCAAGAAGGTCCCGATTTCAAGCCCGGGCTTGGTGATTACAATGTGGAGTTTGCATGTACTGCTTAAATAGGTTTATTCTAGGTACTCTGGCTTCCTCCCACAGTCCACAGGCATGCACATTAGGCTGATTTATGTTTCAAATTGTCCCTAGGTGTGAGTGGTTTGAGTGTGTGTGTGTGTGTGTGTGTGTGTGTGTGTGTGTGTGTGTGTGTGTGTGTGTGTGTATGCATGTGTGTTGGCCCTGCACTGGTTTAACGATCTGTTCAGGTTGTACTCCACCTTTGCCCCATGTCAGCTGAGTCCACGTGACCTTAACAGGACAGCGAGGTTCAGAAAATGAGTGAAAGAGTGATTTCACTGTTCCGTGCCAGCAAATCAATACAGGAGAATAGCTTTCAATGATTTCAAAGTTATACCCATTCCTCCCTGATGAGATGAGTTTTCAAGAGGATTGTTACTATCAGGACCTGGTCAATGACTTGAATGGAAATAAATTGTTTATCATGTACACAGACACATAGAGACAAAATGTTTCGTTTCACCAAAAAACAAAACGTTAAGCCATAATGGGGATTTTTGTAGTTGGTTAGATTTTATCACACCATTGTATTATAGCTTCATTCAGTCATTTTTCAAACTGTTTAATCCTACTAGGTTCACAGGCAAGCAGGAGCCTATCTTACATGACTTGACTGATGTGCAAAGATGGGGATACACCTGGAACAGATCTCCGCTTCACCTCTCGGCCAATACACACACACACACACACACACACACACACACACACACACAGACACACACACACACAGACATACGCGAACCAAGTAGCACTTTAGAACAGCCAGTTAACCTGATGTGCATGCCTTTGGACTGTAGGAGAAAACCAGAGTACCTGGAGGAAAACCACACAAGCATGGGGAGATGCAAACCTCACATTAAAAGCCCTATCTAAGCCTGGGATTCAAACCCAGGACCTTCTTGCTGTGAGACAGACATGTTAACCAGTACGCCATGTTGGCGCCCTCTACTTTGTATAAATAAAGAATTTTTTCTCTCAATTCTGCTGAAATAGCCATATCTGGTATTTGCAGTGAAGCACCTCATATGTTTTGAGCATATCATAAAGCCTGCCTCTAAGGGATTTAACGGCTTAATTTTTTTTTTACCCCCCCCCCCCCCCCCCATATACTGCATTAATCCTGCAAGGGAAGTTATTGCTTCCGCATTTAACTCATCCAAAGTGAGCATGCGCACACGCACACACACACACACACACACACACACACACACACACACACACACACACACACTGGGAGCACCGGGAGAGCAGTTGGGGGTTAGGTGCCTTGTTCAAGGGCATTTCAGCCATGAAGGTGGCACTCAATACCCCACCACCACACACATTTTTTTTCCTGCAGGTTCAGGACTCAAACCAGTGACATTTCAGTCCCAAAGCCATTTCTCTTACCATTAGGCTACAGCTCCCATAATGTATACAAAGTTCTTAAAGGTGTTCATGTATATACATTGGATCCATATGTTTCCATATCAGTCAGAATGTCGGGTGTTATGAGTCCTTTTTGAGTATTCTCTAAGGATTAATGAGATGAAATTATTTATGTTTTTATTCAATCATGATAAAACTTTTTGAGGTTTTGTGCTGAATCTTCCCAGAGAGAGATGTTACACAGGAAAGATCTCTCTATTTAATGATTAGGGATAAAAATCGTGTGGCAGCAGCAGCTTTGATCCCAACACTGACCCAGAAATATTTCATTCCATTATATTCCCCACTATCGATATTCTCTCAGGTACCAACCGGATAAGACAAACGTAATTGATTAAGTAGGTGGGAATATCACTGAATATATTCTAGCAAGAGCAAATAACCTCTCGGCTCTCACAGCTTGTGTGTAGGGTACTGATTAGCTTTAAAAGAAGAAAGTGATCAATACCCGGTGATGCACTCAATAAACTAAAGATCTCAGACAGCTAGGGCTCAGCACTAATTAGTGCTGCCTGTCTGTATTTCAGGAAGAGCCATCATGGTCCCAGGCTGATTCCGTGGAATACACTGAATTAATTGGACAGTTAGTCTCTTCACAACTACTGTGTCTCTTCTCTTACTATTATGACTCCTGAAAAAGATAGTTCAGCCAAAAATTATTTTTTTATTTTATTTTATTATTTATTTATTGGCGGCACGGTGGTGTAGTGGTTAGCACGTTTGCCTCACAGCAAGAAGGCCTGGGTTCGATTCCCATCCTGGGCGTTTCTGTGTGGAGTTTGCATGTTCTCCCCATGCTTGTGTGGCTTTTCTGCAGGTACTCCGGTTTCCTCCTACACTCCAAAAACATGCACATTAGGTGTGAAGAGAGAGAAGAGTAGGGGGGTAAGAACACCCTTGCAGTGTTCTGGTGTTTAAAATGACAGTGGAGGAGGTGCATTCTCGTATCCTGACGTTCTGAGATCTGTTGCTGAGAAAGTCTAGTATCCAGGTGCACAGTGAGCTTCCTAGACCCAGATTTCCCAATTTCTGAAGTAGTTTGTGTGGTTGGACTGTGTTAAAAGCAGAGCTGAAGTCAACGAACAGCATCCTCACCTAGGAGTTGCTGCTGTCCCGGTGTGTGAGGACTGTGTGGAGGGCTGTGTTGATGACATCCTCTATTGACCTGTTTGCTTTTTATGCAAACTGTGATCAGCAGGGATGGCAGCCTTAATGAGAGACAATACGAGTCTCTGGAAACATTTGGTGATGATGAGGTTAGGGCAAATGGGCTGTAGTCGTTTAAGCAGCTCGCTGCACTTTTCTTAGGCACTGGAACGATGGTGGCTGTTTTGAGGCAGGTGGGAACCACACATTTCAGTAGAGATATTACAGATGGTTGTGAAGACCCCTACTAGTTGATCAGCACAGTCTCTAAGTATCCTTCCTGTTACTCTGTTTGGACCAGTAACTTTCCTCACATTGACTCTGCGCAGGGAGGCTCTGACCTGATGTTGCTGTACCTGGGTGAGGTTGTCGCCCCTCTTTGGAAGAGCAGGGCAGGTGCGCGCCTCTCCGTTGTGTTGGTCGAAGCGAGTGAAGAACTGGTTCAGGGTGTCCGGGAGAATGCTGTCCGATGAGTCTACTGACGTGTGCGTGTCTTTGTAGCCAGTGAGCGTCTTGATCCCCTTCCACATGTTCCTAGTGTTGTTTGCCTCAAAGTGCACCTCGATGAGTTGTTTAAACTTGCGCTTAGCTTTTTTTATACTTGTTTTCAGGGCCTGGCATGTCTCTCTGTAAGCCTGCTGGTCTCCTTACTTGACGGCATCATCCTGTGCTCTGAGCAGGGTGTGCACCTCACTATTAAACCATGGTTTCTGGTTCAGGAACACCTTAACACTCCTTTTTGTGGTCACGTTCTTGGTGTAGTAGTTTATGTCGGAGAGCACAGCTGATGTGTGACCCTCCAGGTCTGTGTTCTGCAAATATTTCCCGGTCTGTAGAGTCAAAACAATCCTGTAGGGCTGTAATGGCTTCCTCACTCAGCACCTGGACTGTTCTACCTGCTGGTATTTAGCTACAGATTTTAGGTTTATAAGCAGGAATCAGAGACAGAGAGAGGTGATCTGAAAGTCCGAGATGTAGCAGGGGGGTGACTTTATAGGCGTCTGGGATGTTGGTGTAGACCTGGTCCAGTGGGTTTCCTATCATTGGATGGCTGCTTGCCGAGGTGATGGAAGGACCCCAGGCCGTGACGGGGGGGTGAGGTGGCATGCATCCTTTTGATAGGGAACAGTATCTAACTGTATCCTAATGCACCTGAAGGTCAAAAAAATGCAAAGAAAAATTGATTTTATGTTTAAGACAAAGAGGGATGTTGAGAACGTTGAGGAACAGAGAGCAGAATGCAGGGGAGTGGTGAAAGTAAGACAGAATGCACCGGAACGCCGTGCCGGTAAGAAATATACAGACCTGGGCTGGGAATCAAACCCAGGCCTTCTTGCTGCGAGGCTAACGTGCTCACCACTACACCACCATGAGGTCATAGTAAGCAGTAAGACTATCCACAATCCACAATCTCCTCTTTTCTTAATCACACACTTGGCTTAAAGATATTCTTTGTCTCAGTAATAGCGTTCATATATAAAGTTAATTAAATGGTAAAGAGCAGATTTATTTTCTGACATACTTGTTCACTGACTTATCTTAAAGATTTTCTACCTATGTGCTCTCTGTCCTCCTGCGTCCTGTCCATATCTTATGTGCCGTGATCCATCGGAAATTATTCCAGTTGCAGAATGGCAGCTATTGCTGGAATAGGCAGATATGAAACATAGATCTGTGTTCAGAAATTATTTAAATCATGCCAAAAGCAAAAGTTCTTGCATAGATAATATGCAACAGAATTAAGAGTAATTAATGCGACAACAGGGTGGCATGGTGGTGGGGTGGTGAGCACGTCTGGCTCACAGCAAGAAGGTCCTGAGTTTGATTTCAGGGCTCGGGGTTTTCTCTGTGGACTTTGCATGTTTTCCCCTTGCTTGTGTGAGGTATCCAATCATTGGATTTTTCATTGATTATATATATTGTGATAGATTGATAGATAGATATTGGACATATCTAGATATAGGCCTAGAGGAACCAAAGAGAAGGTACATGGATACACTGAGTTGGTGTGAGACAAGAGGATGTGGAGGACAGGGATGGATGGAAACAGATGATTCGGTGTGGCGACCCCTAAGGGGAGGAGCCGAAAGAAAAGTAGTAGAAGTAGGGTCATGTAGTATCAGAGACCAGATGAATTACACAGCATTGTTTGGCGACAGTGTAATGATTTAGACGATATTTAGAGTTTGCATATTGCTAACTGTAAACATGTGTAACAATCTCCCCATGTGCCTTCGCAGCAACCCTGCTCCAACACCACACTCTCAGTACTGCTTCTCATCATGTCTCAAAATACTTGCGGCTCATTCCAAATAATTAAGAACGCTATCTAACTTTCCTGTCATCATATCTTTTTTACACATCTTCCACATGCTCTCCGCCAAGAATTAATCACATTCCAGTTGTATTTGCATTCCCTTGTCATTAATTTATGCTGGAACATAGTGATGTTGAAATCTTTGACTCTCATTTGTCCAGGGGGTTTGAATCATTTTCTCTAATGGTAGCTTTGACAATAGTGATGGTTGTAATCAAATGGTCAGTTAAGATCAAAACTGTTGCTCTAAGAGTATACGTTACTCATGTCAATAGACTCTCAGCTCATCATAAATAGCTCAGATTCAAAACACTGTGATGTTAAAGAGGATGGCACTGTATGGTAGGAGATATTAATGTATTATTTCAAAATTATTTCTAAAAATCAGTGCATTTTCTGCCACATGAGTGTTTTGAGGACAGAAGAGAAGATATCTTGGTAGCATGACAGGCTACAAGTTTGTCTTCATACTTTATTTTCATTCATTCATTCATTCATTCATTATCTGAACTGCTTAACTAGGGTCGTGGGTAGGTTGGTGCCCATCTCAGCTGACTCCGGCTGAGGGTGGGGGTACACCCTGGACAGCTCGCCAGGCCATCGCATGGCCAGCACTCATACAACCATCCACACTCACACTCACAACTGGGGAGATTTGGAACAGCCAATTCCCCTACTTTGCATGTTTTTGGACTGTGGGAGGAAACCGGATTACCCAGAGGAAACCCAAGCAAGCACAGGGAGAACATGCAAACTCCACACAAAAACGCCCAGGCTGGTAATCGAACCGAGGCCTACTTGCTGTGATGCAGACGTGTTCATACTTCATTTTACTTTTTTTTAAATCAAACATTGCTTTATTACACAACAGTACTCCAGTACATCTAATGCACTCTGAAGCATATTTTTTTATCTTCACTCTTTGCTGGCACATTACTTGAGTACCTTAATGAAGTATACTTCAGCTCCCAAGCATGTCTTGGTTAACTGAATTTGGGGTGGCTGGGAAATTGTTTAAATTTTATTGGTCCAACTTGATGAAAGTGAACATTTCTCGGTGTTACTACCCACACAAACCACATTTATTTTCCTGCTGGTCTCTAAAGCTTCACATGCCAACACTCGGTCAAAAAATTGCACATTATATGAAAAAGAAGAAAATTAAACTTGTCTCAAAGTTCATAAAGGGTGGCTAGTAGCCAGGCAGTATTGACCGGTTATTGCAGCTAATGTTGTTCAGATTCTTAATTTGACTCGATATCCGAAAATGGGCCCTTCACGTTGTTTAAGTGTTTGAGCTATTGGAGTGCATGTCAATTTATGTGGCGGAAATGTACAATGGATTGATTTATTTATCTCAATTTATTATTTTATCTTAAGACACTCCATTTTTTTTCATTTCAAGAATAAAAATTACATCCAGAATATTGAGCTTTACTGATTCCAGTGACCTATAGTAAAGGACAATAGTCATAAGTCTTACAGGATGTTTTCTTTGTACTCTCTCTCTCTCTCTCTCTCTCTCTCTCTCTCTCTCTCTCTCTTTCTGACTCACTAACACATACACACACACACACACACACACACACACACACACACACACACACACACACACACACACACCGGCACAAAGACATGATCATTAACCTTTCAGAAAACATTTAAATGGGAACGGAAATGTCCAACACAAGTGCATTTATTCGTAAAGATTATAATATTTTATCCACCAATTCACGTCAGTTTTTTTCAGTAAACACATTGCTTTTTACAAATCGGCACAATAGTTCGAAATATCACAGATTCGGGCAACCTGCCGAAGACCATTCGACTCCCCAGGAAGAAGCCGGATATGACGTCAGCGCAGTAACCAGGAAAATTATTTTAGGGAAGAACCATATGCCAGAAGGACAGAGCCGGTGGGTTTCTTGTGTTGTTGTGCAGTGCGGATATTATTGAATAAAGTTTTACATTAATTTACGCAATTATAAGTCAGCGTGCTTTATACTTACCAGGTTATAAAATACAG
>JAQNCB010000007.1:12956996-12969730 GCA_030068295.1 Euristhmus nudiceps | reverse complement strand
TGTGTGTGTGTGTGTGTGTGTGTGTGTGTGTGTGTGTGTGTGTGTGTGTGTGTGTGTGAGAGAGAGAGAGAGTATATGTGTCATGGTCTGATGAGCAGTTCAGGGTGCACCGTGCCCTCACTTGGAGTTGGCTGAGATGGGTCCCAGCCGTTCTGCAACCCAATAAAGGATAAAGCAGTTCAGGAAATGACATAGCATGACAACATAAATATTAAATCAGACATATGTTCCAATCCAAGCATAATAACATAATTTGCCAGCAGGGTGGTTCACATAAATATACATGCTACAAGCTGGGTATATGCAGCATATATTCTCTTTCCCTGTGACAAAAGCCTAAAAGGTTCGATTCAAAGCTTTGTTTCAGGAAAATTACTTCTTTTATTACAATTAGTTCAATACGTTCAATTGGCAGTACATATTTTGACATATAATAAGCAGTTGAACTTTGTATGCGTAATTACACAAGTTTTTGTATGTTGTGTATTTATGACACATCCTTTGTAGCCATGTATCGTAGAAGTGCTTCCTATTTCAATATACAGCACTGCTTGAATGAACTTTTACCAACAATTTGCTTTCATTGTTCTGTCCTAACTGAGAAGAGAAAAGCCCAAACAAGTGGCTAACGAATGAATCCGGAATAAAATGTAACTCTGAATCTCTGCAAAACACAGCTGCCTGTGGGGAACTGCCAAATCATCTGCAGTCACAGGCGCTCCATTGCTTTCATACATACGTTTATTTTTACGAGATGCTGAGAACAGAGCGTGGCTCTAAACAGCACTGTCTTAGTTGATTATAGCACATGAGTTATGCTAATTTCTGTGTTTCACCATATGTTTTAGAGGCTGTGCAGTACACAGTCGTGGGTCACACTTAGCGAATTTAATGGAACAAAACTGTTTATGATTAGAAAGGCCAGTTCTGCGATGCTTCCTATAAATTAAGTTAAATCCATTCTGCACAGTACTGAAGACATACGCTGTAATTTATACACGCCTGTTTGTGCTCTATTTACTCTGACACTCTATTAATTCATTTTCATTTTATTTTCTGAACCTTCATTTTTTTTCCCTCATTCATTATGGTTGTGGGGAGACTAGAGACTATCCCAGCAGAGTCCGGGCCAAGGCGGTATGCAACCTGAACAGCTTGCCAAATCTCTGCAGGGCCAACACACACACACACACACACACACACACACATGCCCGCACGCGCACACACACACACACACACACACACACACACACACACGCACGCACGCACGCACACAAAACCATTTGCACTGAAAACCTATGGGAAAATGAGAATATCCAATAACCTCATGTGTATGTCTTTGGACTTAGTAAGAAAACTGCAGTACAGAGGAAACCCACACAAGCATGGCATGGGGAGAACATGCAAACTCCACAGAAAAATTCCCTGTCTGTTCATAAAGCTTGAACCCAGGTTCTTCTGGCTGTGAGACAGAAAACCTAACCACTAGGCACCTTTGCTGCCCCACTCTGTTAATATACTTTTTTATTACAATAATATTAACTCAATTCAATTATGGACATTTGTGACATCCTCATTCTGTAGAAACAACATTAACTGAATCAGGGTCACTTTTTTAATATGAAGTGTTTTATTATTATTATTATTATTATTATTATTATTATTATTATTATTATTATTATTATTATTATCCAATGATTAATGGTTAATTTCCTGTATAGAAGATTTATAGTGTATCTACTCTTATGGTGAAATGTGGGCAGTAAGTGGACACACTTGTGTACATACATTAAACCTAAATTACAAAAGGTTGAGACTTTAATTGCCAACTTTATTAGATTGATTTTTTTTTTTAATTACTAAACCATCCATTCTATCTTGTCAGGTTTTATACAGCTGTTTCCAAAGAGCAGCTCTCTAATCGAGTTCACAAAATGGCACTAACCTGTGATTAAGCATGGCCTTGCATAATCACAACATCTTTTAAGTCTGGTAGTCAGTCAGTCACTAAATCAGTCTTTGTTCGAGGCAAGCAAATCATGTGGCTAATTGAGAAATGGGCACAGCCATGTGCTATGTAGATGAGACATATGGAGGCTTTAATGGGATTCAGGAGTAAATTGTGTTGTATGGTGTTATGAAATGCTTTAGATTTAATGTTTG
Organism: Euristhmus nudiceps; assembly: GCA_030068295.1. Taxonomy (NCBI): domain Eukaryota; kingdom Metazoa; phylum Chordata; class Actinopteri; order Siluriformes; family Plotosidae; genus Euristhmus; species Euristhmus nudiceps. Next base: position 12,967,567 of record JAQNCB010000007.1, on the reverse strand, counting down.
TAAATGTTTTAATTTACTCCTGAGATTTTACAGATGATTGAATCAAGCTGGACTGTATTTTAGTAGTCTTTGAATCCTGCCCGGCCCAGGGCTCCTGATCATGCCGCCACACTGCAGGTCTTTTAATGATGCATCATGTCTTGATCTCCTGAGATTTCCATTTGTATTACTTTCCTTGCTGAACACACTGTTGTCTCTTAAATGTTTGACCTGAAATTCCAAAGGGGAAGAAAGTCAAGGATGGCTCACAGTGATAGTGTTCTAATGCATGATAATGGTTTACCATTTTCTAAGACTCCATGAAGGATTAGTGAATTGCATATGCAGTACAACCCTGAACACCAGTTCCACAGTAATTATAATCACATAGTCTGGTTTAGCTAAATATATTTTAACACATGAAGGAGAGATAATGATTATTCTAGCCTTGATTCTAGAGGTAAAGCATACCTTTACACTGGAGAGAGAGTTATCACATTTTGCATTAAATAAGATTTGGCATAATAATTTAATTATATTTATTATACATATCTTTTTTTTCACTTTTTAACAGGTAGTGCTAAAACCCCTGTAACATTCAATGAGAATGGCGATGCTCCTGGACGATATGACATCTTCCAGTATCAAATTACTAATGATTCTGCTGAGTACAAAGTCATCGGACACTGGACGGATCAGCTGCATTTGAATGTGAGGAGCTGCATTTGTGCTTTTGGAATTTGACAAATCTATTTAGGAATTCATTGAAATTAAAGGTTAATAATTTATGAACTGTTAAATAATGTTTCTGAGTCTGGTATAAATGATGGCAGTGTTGGCAAATTTAGTTCTATTCACAGTCTCAGGATGCTTTACTAAATTAAAATAATGTAAAAAATAATTGTAATTAAAACAGTTCTATTTAATCACTATTAGCTCAATTTAAGTAACTCTAAAAGGGACACACTAAGTGAACATCCTAATTTAGCCTGGATACCCATAATTACTCTTGTTTACCTCTCCAGATGGGTATCATGCAGTGGGTGAGTGGGGACTCGTCTGTGCCCGGCTCGGTGTGCAGCGTGCCCTGCCAGACCGGGGAACGAAAGAAGGTGGTAAAGGGCGTGCCATGCTGTTGGCACTGTGAGCGCTGTGAGGGATACCACTACCAAGCCAACGAGTTCATGTGCCAGCTGTGTCCATATGAGCAGCGACCTGACCACAACCGCACTGGCTGCCAGCCAATCCCTATAATTAAGCTGGAGTGGCACTCTGCCTGGGCCATAGTACCTGTGTTCATTGCCATTCTGGGTATCATAGCTACCACCTTTGTGATAATCACCTTCATACGTTACAATGACACACCAATTGTACGTGCCTCAGGTAGGGAGATGAGCTATGTGCTGCTAACAGGAATATTCCTCTGCTACATCACCACATTTCCTATGATCGCAGCACCGGGCGTGGCAGTCTGCTCCTTCCGCAGACTCTTCCTCGGCCTCGGCATGTGCTTCAGCTATGCCGCACTGCTCACCAAGACCAACCGAATTCACCGCATCTTTGAGCAGGGCAAACGATCGGTGGCAGCACCGCGTTTCATCAGCCCTGCCTCCCAGCTCTTCATCACCTCCAGCTTAATCTCAGTGCAGCTCATGGGTGTGCTGGTGTGGTTCATAGCTGACCCACCACACACTTTTGTGGATTACGGTGAACAGCGCACGCAGGACCCTGAAAACGCCCGTGGTGTGCTCAAGTGCGACATATCAGATCTCTCACTCATCTGTTCATTAGGCTATAGTATTCTGTTAATGGTCACATGCACTGTATATGCCATCAAAACGAGAGGAGTACCAGAGACCTTCAATGAAGCCAAGCCAATTGGATTTACTATGTACACCACCTGCATTATTTGGCTTGCCTTCATACCAATTTTCTTTGGGACGGCGCAATCTGCAGAGCGGGTGAGTTCAGTGTTTGTGTGTGTCCTGTTTTGCTCCTTTTTAAACACACATTGATGGGCCTAGGTTTCTTGATTATATAGGCTGAAGCCATGGCATAATTACCTTTCGCGTGAGCTATGTTGAATATGTTGAATACTTATACATGCCGATTTTCGTTCCGCAGGAAATTGTGTGTGTGTATTGTCTATCCGCAAGCCACGAGGTCCAAGCACGCATTTGTGGACTGCGGATAGACAAACACACAAAATGTTTTCAAAACATCTAATCAAAGGAAAGGGTCAAAGGAAGGTCTGTGTGCCCACGTGTTCTTTAAAAATGCTCCCTTAAAGAGTACTGGTAAATGGCATCATTTGTGTGTTATGTAATACATATAAAATATGATAGTTTTACATAATTAAAGTCTGTTGGGCTGTCACACCTGAGCCTAGTGGCTCCTCAGGCCTGTGTTTATCCCCAGTTTCCGTAGCGTAAAGTGACTAGGAATTCAACTCTTTCTGGATGGGGGTGCTAGTTCATCACCTTTTGCCTTCCCAGTACGGGTACCCATTTATACTGTTGGGAGAACAGAGGCACACTTGTGGTTAAGACCTCGCCCAGGGGAAAGCCATAACCTAATGGTTAGAGAGGCAGCTTTGGGACCGAAAAGTCGCTGACTCGATTCCTGAACTGGCAGGAAAAATATGGACGGGAGTGAACTGCACCTTCCCTTTCTCCACCTTCACACTGAAGTGCCCTTGAGCAAGGAACCTAACCTCCAACTGCTCTCCACGCACCCCAATGTGTGTGGCAGCCTACTGCTCCGAGTGTGTGTGCTCACTTTGGATGGGGTAAATGCAGAGGCAACAATCTACCTTGTTGGATTAATACAGTACAGGAAAAAACCTCCTGATCATGAGCCCAGCACCCTAACCAATATGCCACCGGTCCCACCATATTTTAACATGAACAACTATAAAAAGCAGTCTACTGAGAATTTTACAGTCTACTGAGAATTTTGGGGGATGAAACCAATGTGGAACAGCCATTTTTTCCCAGAAGTGACCTAAACTCTTGGGATGAGATGTCCAGCACATGTAAACAAGCAGTGAGCGACATTTCAGGTGATAAAACTCCCTGCATGCTAAAGGCTTTTACTGTTTACTGGTTCCTTTTAGTGAGGCCTTGCTCCTATATATTGTCATCCTTTGACTTTTCATGAAGAAATTCCATAGAAACCGTATTCATTTTGATTTTTCCCGACTACTGAATTGCATTCAAAAGGAAACATTTTCAGAGTATAGCCTGTGCCGATGTTGTGTTTTACGCATTTTTTGATCGTTTGTGCAGTCATATGCTTTGCAGTCCACCCTTTTCCTAGTAACACAGCTCAGCTCTTCCCAATAAAGTGTCTTACACTGGTGTCTGCTGCACTCAGCCCTGCCAATAGGAAAAAAACAATGAATTTGAGTCACTACCTGGGTTGGAACAACTAATGAAGATGGCAACATGTCTCTGCCTATGCCTAGTAGTAGAAGTACTGTGGCAGCACCTGCGCGTACTTCACCAGGGGCAAGGGCTGACGTTGCCTGCTGATGCCTTACATGATTGTTTTAAGGAGATATGAATACAAATTCACCACAGGCACACTTTAATACATTTCAGCAAAGTCAGAAACAAAAAAGTGAATCATCTGCAAGACTTTAATGGGTGCTATGCAAAAGATCAATGAAAGTGTGCTTTCGCTTTACGAGTCATTGGGTTTTCAGTTCAGTCCTTAAATAACATTTTTGAAATAGCAAAAAAAAAAAAAAATTTTCCCCCATTTTCTCCCTAAATTAGTCATATCCAATTCCCACCTATCAGGTATTGCCTTCCCTATCACCCGACCACCACCAACCAGTGAGAGGTGATAACATGATGCACACGCCCTCTCCATGACATGCGATGCTAGCTGCTTTTCAAACTGCGGCGCATATTTAAGGCGTTCAAATAACAAAATATTAATGTCTGCTAATGTTTGAGTTATAGATATTTGGACATAAACACATGCTCTGCTTCATGCTACCTCAGCTATGAGAGACAAAATGAGGAAAAATAATCCCAAAAATTGCATTGTCTGATTTTTAAAGAATTTATTTGCAAAGTATGGTGGAAAGTAAGTAGTTGGTCAATCACAAAAGTTCATCTCAATATTTTGTTATATACACCCTTTGTTGGCAATGACAGAGTTCAAACATTTGTAAGTCTTCACAAGGTTTTCACACACTGTTGCTGGTATTTTGACCCATTCCTCCATGCAGATCTCCTCTAGAGCAGTAATATTTTGAGGCTATCGTGGGGCAACAAGGACTTTCAACTCTCTCCAAAGATTTTCGATGGGGTTGTCCGGGCAGTGTGTTTGGGATCATGGTCATGCTGAAGGAACCAGCCACGGTTCATCTTCAAAGCCCATGCTGATGGAAGGAGGTTTTCACTCAAAGCCACACGATACATGGCCCCATTCATTTTTTCCTGTACACGCATCAGTTGTCCTGGTCCCTTTGCAGATGATGTTTCCACCCCCATATATATACAGCCATTAAATGTCTTTGAACAGCTAGGGAAAATGTGTGGAATAACCACACTTACAGAATGTTCACCTGTTTTCTTTTTGTTTGTTTGTTGTTTTAGTAATAATGTGTCAAGTGTCAGCACTTTGTAAGGGTCAGTGTATTTTCTTCTCCTAAATGTTTAGGGAAGATTTGTGGTTTCTTGATAAGATGCTTTTCTTGCATTAATTTCTAAAGATAGAAAGAAGAGAGGCTGATGAGGGAATGGCTGGATGTAGTGACTGTAATGCAAATGATAATAGGAATATATAACATATCATTTTTATTCACAATAAAATTTGAATTTGGTGTCAGCTTGCTATGCTATAAGTGGAATACAGGGATTCCTCACTTTTCACGGTTAATGGGGACCCGAGACCCTCAGCGAACACAGAATTTCCGCGATATATTTGTGTTACACGAATGCTGGCACACTATTAAAATAGGAAAAAAGTTAAGGGAAAGGCCACAAGGTCACTACCGACTCCGGTTTGGGACTCAGGTTGACTCGGCTCTGAAATCACGCAAGCTGATTGGTCGAGACGAATTTCCCAGCATTTGTGTAACAGATGAAGAGGAAGTGGAAGTCAAGCAGCAAAGTGAGTAGAGTCTAAGTAAAATTACGTTAAAAGTTCTAAAAACACATTTCTTACACTTTATTTAAAATCAATTCAAAAACATTCATCAAAAATAAAAAAAGGAAATTAAGGAAAACTTTTTTCTTAATTTTCTTATTTTTTATTTTTCCATGAGTATTCTTGAAAAATCTACGATGCACTGAAGTTGCAGAAACTGAAGGTTGAAGTAGCGAGGGATGACTGCATACACTAACTCTGGGGTGGTATGAGTGCTTCATCTTTATGCTCTGCTGTGTCACACCTTCATGGTGTTTATCATTTTCCCATATCATGAGACCAACTACCAGGGAGGTCAAAGGGTAGAGATTATCCCTGCCCATGGTCCAGGGAGGCCCCAAGCAAAGGCCTGTGATTGATCATTTAATGGGATCTAGCCTGCATAACAGCTAGAGCTACAACGATTAGACAGTTGGGATCGATGCATTGACTGAAAATGCGCCAAGTGAAATGAATAATGTACGAATGTGATGTGAAATGAATAAATTTGTACGGTGCGTTTTTGATGGCTTTACCATTTTGCTCTTTTAGCTGTTGAGAGCGGAACACTTGCTCTGACAACTGGGGTATTAATCATTCTGGAATGCAGATGAAAAGAGTTTAATGACTTAAGTCATTGTTTGTTATTATTTGGATGTAAGAGTGTAGTGGCTTACTGTTTATCATTGATTCTGGTGCAGTAGAAGAATTCGGTAATGGTTGCACCTGTTTTGGTTAGGCGTCAGAGGTTAAAGATGTCTGGTATACTGCTGTTAACCACGAATGTAAACTCGCTCATGAATGGGCTATTTCAGATAAATTTTGATTCTTAATCTCACCGTGCTGATTATGCCACTTTTCCAAAATCTGTGGTGCCATAAAATTGAAGCCAGATATTGAATGTTAATTCTAATTCATTGAGTTGTTATTGATTTATCATCTAATGACCCTGAAGTGTCCCCAACAGCGATCTCATGATTATAAAACTCACTTAGGTTGTACGTTCTAAAAAACGTCTATGGAAATAATAATTACAAAAAAATGAACATTACTATAAATGTTCCTTTAAAAAAAAAAAAAAAAAAAAGGTTTTCTTCATTTTTTTATTCCTGGATGGATCCAATTGGAGTTTAATGAAATGTACTGAAAAATTATAAATGAATTATGAATGATGAGTAAAATAATTGCAGCTAATTAACACACTCAAATGTATGCTTATCTTTTTCATTCAGAAACACATCTTTCCAATAATTAGCCTTTTAAAAAAGCTAATTAGCAATAATTTTCATTACAGACATTTGCATAATGAAGAAAAACCAATATGACCCTGATGCAACGAAGTACTCCTATGATGTAAAATGGAATGGAATGTCCATGTATACAGCTGCCAAGAATTTCGGGTGATTTTTCACCAGAAAGAATGTGGGGGAAAAATTATTGTTTGTTTGATTCTTTCAGCATTTGTCACCTTGTGCAATAATTTTTACTCAATAAAAGAAAAAATTTAGCTCATCTTATAAACATTATTTATAATGAGACTTCACCTTTGTACCAGAATTAGTGTAATGCACACATCTCTCACACTAGTTAAACTGGTACATATAGGCAAATGTGTACTGTTATGCACCATTTAAGAGTTTAATATTTAATTTTTTAAACATTATATTTAATGTACTGTAATCTAAACTGATCAGCACTTAAATATAAAGAATGCTATTTTGACCACTGGAATTACACCAAGCCACTATATTTGGACCAGAACAAACTTGATGTATGTTAAACTAACTATGTTTATACAGTTAGTCCTGAGCAAGACAATAAACTGCAACCAGTGGCTTCTGTGCGGGAGCTCTGAAGTTCTGGGGAAAGTGGAGTTACCCCTTAACCACCATTTCTCCCAGGTTCACTCTGACCGGGAGTGATAATACTTGTCAGGGTCCCAGTTATGGGTAAATAGTATTGCATTTGGCATGGCAATAACAAACAAAGACTGCTTCTGCAGACCAGGCGGAAAAAATCTTGATGATTCAACGGCTGTGAAGGCAATGCAGCAATGCACTGTGGAGTGCAAAGAGCATGACAGAGCGCCGAAGACGTTACGGTCATCCACTGCACCCAACAAAGTCTTCAGTCGTGATGATTTTCCATACCACGGGAACTCGACTTCTACGGCCGAGAGAGTGTGATTGCCCCCATGCAACAGCTCTACCACTTTAAAAACCCTCCCGCACATGTTTTGTGTACAGTCTAGGTTTCTTTCCTTTCCTCTCTAAAAGCCCTGCAGCGATGTAAGAGTGGCGAAGCAACAGGTGGAGATGATCACTGGCAGTCGTAGTCACAAACGTGCACATAGGTGGCCCTTGGACCAGTGGTCACTTGTCTTCAACACTGGAGCAAAGGAGACATTGGGCAGAATCTGGGGTGACTGGGCATCCTCTTTAGGACAGCATTGCCCACCTTCACATGAAGGAGGGGGTCAGAAAAGGTACCCCAAACATTGCTTGCCTTACACTGTCCAGTCAGCTTACCGCAGCTGATGGATCATCCAACAAGCGGGCGAACAACAACAAAGAAAAACAAACAGAAACGGCTCCTGGTTGGAGCATGTAATGTCAGCACTTTGTTAGATAGGGACAATACTGCAAGACCAGAGAGAAGAACTCAACAACCAGTCAGGGAAGAACTTGACCAACCTCCCCCAATCGAGGAGATTACCAAGGCCTTTAAACAGATGAGCTCTGACCGGGCATCTTGAAAGGATGGCATTCCAGCAGAGATCTATAAAGTCGCAGGTCCAGGAGCTATTGAAGTCTTCCATGGCATAATTTAGCGCAACTGGGAACAAGAGAAGATGCCAGAAGACTTCCATGATGCCTGGATAGTATCACTATATAAGAACAGGGGCAGCAAAGCCAAAAGTGGAAACTATAGGGGCATCTCAGTCCTGGCAAGATATTCGCTCTGATCCTCCTGAACAGACTAGTCATGCTGTCAGAGGCCAACCTACCAGAAACCCTGTGTGGATTCCACTCTGGTCGCAGCACAGTGGATATGATATTTACAGAAAGGCAGGTTCAAGAGAAATGCCGTGACCAAAACTTAGACCTATACTCCATCTGCATCGACCTGACAAAGGCATTGGATTCCATCAGCAGGGAGGCCCTTTGGTCAGTGCTTGCTCGCTTCGGATGTCCACGCAAGTTCATACAGATCAGACTCTTCCATGACGGTATGACTGGGCAGGTGGTCTCCAGCGGTGAACAGTCGAAACCTTTCAACATTTCCAATGGCGTGAAACAGGGCTGTGTCCTTGCACCACTTCTGTTCAATCTCTACTTCACCTGTGTCCTCAGGCAAGCAGTGCATGATCTGGAGGAGGGTATGTACATTCGCTACCATTATGACGGGTCCATATTTGATCTGCGCAAAACAGACTGCCAAAGCAAAGATGCTCGCCAATCTCATCCAGGAAGCTCTCTTTGCAGATGACTGTGCAGATCTTGGTGTCCATAGATAGCTGTACAGGGATGTCATCCTCGAGATCGAGGGACCACAGTTATACAGTTATTTATATGTTTTAATATTTTTTACTTTATCAGTAGCAGTTTTAGTAGGAGTGTCATTATGGGTGGTGCGGGTTATTTGTATATGTGACCCGCTCCAGCATAATATGGATTAAGTCACACGTTAGTGTTTTTGATTCAGGGCCAAAGTAAATTGAACATGGTGTACCTGGAAGAAAATAAGATATTTCCAAAATACATCCTTCAAAACATAATATTCAACATGAACAAGTTCAAATATCTATGAACACGATTTATCCATGCTAAAATACTTCTTTAAGAAAGGGTTACATGTCTAAGTTGTTGTAAAACAATGGAAAAATCCATTTATTTTGCTGATTTTCAAACCGCTTTTGCTCAGGGTATTTCCCTATTATTCATATTCAGTACTTTACATGGAATCCCAGAAGGATTCCCCGAATCAAATAAACCAATGAAAAGCCTCAAAACGGACATGACTCGGTATAAATAGAACTCATCTGTTGCTAAGAAGATGCTATCTTCCGACCGCGGACATTCAGCAGCTGGCTCTGTGTCTGTAATTGCTCTTTTCTCAAAAGCAGTATTTCTTGATTTGCAACATACAAAGTGATACAGCTCAATCAATTTTCATGCTATAATCATGTATTATACCTCATTTTGAAGCCTATTCAATTCTCTTTCCAAATATCAATATCTCAGCATGTCAAATTTACTTCTTAATCTGTATTATACTGGAATTGGCCACACCAAAGAAGGAAGGTACATGGATACACAGAGAGGACATGACGTTAGTTGGTGTGAGACAAGAGGATGCGAAGGACAGGGATGGTTGGAAACAAATTATTCGCTGTGGAGACCCCTGAGGGGGAAAGCTGAAAGAAAAGTACTGGTAGTAGTAGATACTGGAATTGGCCACATATGTGTGTATTGGGGGGTTGGCAGTGGGGGACCTGGGCCCCACTTGAGCTTGATGCGTAGCAATGCCCCTGAGTCATTTTCAGTCATAATGCACCAACTCTTGCAGACCTACCCCAGATTTCATACAGAGTTGTTCAGATAAGGATAAAAGTTTGGTGAATTGTCAAATATCAAACCACTGTTTTACGAATCAAAATCACATCATGTAGGCCTTATCCTAGCACACCTAGTGGCTTATTCTGTACATAGTGCTACTGAATATATTTAATATAATTTGATTTCAATATGCCATGATAACTGATTACCGTGTTAGAAACAAATAAACTGACAAATCTGGGATGGATTAAATGTATTCCCTGGTTAGATGTTAGCTTAGTACTTTATAGCTGAGGAAGCTTTACAGTCGGTGAGTGGAAGGTTATAAAGATTTTTCCCTCACACAATATTGCATCCTACTACTCATTAGTGCAGTTGTTTTGTGTCTGTGAATAACGCAGTAGCATCATTACACAGTCTGTTTGAGTAATATCCATGCAGATTGTTTGTTTTCTCCCTTAGACAATTCCAGTCGCTCAATGCATGTGCTGTCTTCTGCTGGAGGAGAGTTATCTTGTTACTGATAACAGTGATATGGGACAAAACAAAGAACAGTGGCTAACATTATACAGTTCGCACAAACGGATATTAGTTTCTGAACATGAACACGGTCTCGCTGGATCTTGCGATACCTGCTGTTCTACTGTATGCTTCTTGTTTATACATGCAAAACCTGTAATGATGGAACATTTCAACACAGACTTTATACGTATATATAAGATACATATTATACGTATATATAAGATACAATTGTCAATTATATGAATGTGACTGCAGTGGGCATAACATTTAATGTAGCGTGGAAGGTTATAGCCTACCGTATTTTCCGGACTACAAGTCGCTCCGGAGTATACGTCGCATGAGCCAAAAATGCATGATAAAGAAGAAAAA
>JAQNCB010000007.1:12840214-12851942 GCA_030068295.1 Euristhmus nudiceps | reverse complement strand
TATGTATGTATATATATATGTGTGTGTGTGTATGTATATATATATGTGTGTGTGTGTGTGTGTGTGTGTGTGTGTGTATTCGAACCCCGGGGACCCGCGTCTGGGCAAGGGAAACTGTCCTATTTTTGGTCCCATGGAGGTCTTTTTGAATCGCACTTAGTCTGGACCTTCACCTAGGACCTGTTTGACTTGGGAGACCCTTCCAGGGGCATAAAGCCCCTGAGAACATAGCTCCTAGGATCATTAGGACATGCAAACCCCTCCACCTCAATAAGGTGGCGATTCAAGGAGGGGACATACATACATACATACATACATACATACATACATACATACATACATACACCCACATGTGTGTATGCATGTATTTGGTCTTTTTTCACATGCCCTATTTGGGAGCCCATGCCATTATGTCGATGTGTTATTTTCCAGAATGCTAATATGTGGTTGAACTGTTGTTTTTAAAGTCTAGTGTCTGTCTTTTTTTTATGCACTTTGTCTATTCCTGAGATTGCCTTCACACTGTTTCTGGTATCACTTCAAATACGTTCCAGAAATAAATAGGAATTCTTAATGTTTAACAAAATTATAATAATCTTTATTCATAGAGCACTCTTTCATTTAAAAAAAAAATAATAAAAATTGTAAATATAATTGCCCCAGCAAACAGTTAATTTATTTTACGCTTTGGTAGAGCAGCCAGCAAGTGCTGAGCATATGTGGGAACATCAGCAAGACTGTTGGGAAACTATCCCAGCTGGCCTCCTTATAAAATGTCTGACAGAATGCCAGCAGTGGGCCAAGCTGTTATAAAGACTTTTGACTTTGGTCACCACATAATTTCTTACATAGTTAAGATATAAACCCAATTTTTTCAACACATGAAAAAAAATGTAAAAGTAAAGAAGTCTTTTTTTGTGTGTGTGGGTATTTCAAAGTATCTTACAGGGACTGTTCGACGGCAAAGCTTTTACACCCTGGGTTTATCACATAACGTTGAGAAGCTGACCATATGCATCTGTGCTTTTTTATGTGCATGGTTATACCTCTTCATCACTCATCACTTTTTTTTTTTTTTTTTTTTTTAAAACCACATATTCAGTTAAGGTACCCATATGTTCCTTTACACCAACTGAAAGCTGGCGGAATAGTGAATGTGTATGGTGTGGTGACCTTCTTTAAACAGCCTTTTCAAACCAAAGGCACAGGTGAGTGCTGAAAACACAGTAATATTGTTTTTGTCATTTGTGCCCTTGAGCCCAGGCTGAGGATGAATGGAAATATAGATCTCAGCAATCCACTTAAAACTTGTATGTTTGGGCTTTTATGTATGATGATAAAGAAAATGGTAAACCTTTATTAATATACACAAAATGCATACAATCTGTAATAGTCACATGAATGCAAAGTAATACTTGTGGGAATGGTGTATGTAAGGAATAAAACATGGCAAAGAATGTTGTTATGGACAAGTAATGAACAGTACGGTGGCATGTAACCACTCACAAATTACTCCTGCATATCCTTAACAGCATGTTCTGAAGTGTGTTATTGCTCTTATACCATAGCACTTTGGACAGTGCTGTTTTAGAAGAAGGACTCACTTAGGCCGAATTACCCCAGAGTTTAATTGTTATAACCGCCTGGTCTAAAGTGTGCTGTTACTCACCACATCAGTGATGGCTGGGCCTATGTCGTCTCACTGATGATCTGAAATATAAACATAACTATCAACAGTAAAAAAAAGCATGAAGTGTTGTTTATTTATTAGAATAAGAATTATAATAGTTGACAAATGACTGATAGAGTTGAAATAACAAGTTATATAATAGGTTATCTGAAAATAACTGGAAATAACAGGACGATGTCTATAAATGTTCTTGATGCTTCAAATTATGCAATAGTGTTCAAAACCTTTGTGTGAACCCTTTTAGAATTGTCCGTTTCTGCATAAATGTAACTATCAGATTTTTGCACAAATCCTAAAAGTAATGAGAACTCAAATGACACACATACATTATACTTTTTTTTTTTTTTTTTATAGAGGGAAATGGTGCAACATTAAATGTCTGTGAGAGACAGCAGTACATGAACCGCTCGGATTAGTGGTTAATTCAAAATTGAAATTAGTGAGGTGTTTTCAATTAGTAGGATGGCAAGCAGGTGTGAGTGGGCACCATGTTTTAGTTAAAGAACAGGAATCTCTTGAAGTCTAATTTTTCACATGTGTTTAGAAACTATCATGGCTCAAAGAAAGGATATTTTTGAAGCTCTCCAAAAAAAGAGTTGTTGATACTCATGAGGTTGGAAAAGGTTACAAAACATTCTCTCAATCCACAGTCAGACATGTAGAGGAAAATACTATTTTTGTCCTCTCCAGGAGTGGTTGACCAACCGAGATTACTCCCAAGAGCAAGGTTTGTGATCGTTCACAATAGGGCAGGGTGATGGCACCAAAATTCCATATACTGATCTAGTGGGTATATACCAAAAAATACAGGAAAATAAAATCACTCCCTTCAATCTATTCACAATTTTTTTGTTTTGCAGCCTAAAATGAAGATACACGTACTTTTTTTTTCTCTAGGTCTTTATTCTCAATGCCACTTACAACAGCCAAGTATAAGAGATGAGTAAATGTTCAGAGGGAGGGGGGAAAAAATTAAATCACTCACATGGTTCAAGTATAACCTCTATTTCACTACCTTTAACATTTATTACAGCCATGAGACTGGTGGGATTCTTCTTCACCAATTTCACATCTAGATTGAGCAGCATTTCCCAGCTCTTTATAGAACTATTCAAAGTCAGTCATAGATAGAGATAGTAACTCTTGGAGGACTGCAATCTTTGTCATTCTACATATCTAATGAACTCAAAGTATAGGCTGACCCAAAGAAACTGCCCACATTTAAAAGATAAGTAGGAAAAAGGGTTACTAAAATTATTTGTCCATGTCAAACGTCATTCAATAGTTTTTATTCATTATTATGTACATACATGAAACCGGGAGGATGGAGAGGTGGTGCTAAGGTCTGTTGGTAGCCGAACCCCAACAGTCGGCAAAATGGTGTTTGAGCGTACACCTTCACATATAATTGCTCTGTTATCACACAGGAGGCCTTTCGAAGATCTTTTAGTATTCCACAGAACAAATACATTCCAGATCGGAAAACCATCTTGCTGTGGATTGACAATTTCACCCCAACAAGCTCAGCTTTAAAATGTAAGATGGTTTTGGCAAGATCGAGCTGATGCATTCCCCACTCATAGATCATTGCAAGTGCTGAGGAAGATGTATATGGATTGGGTGATTCCTTGCGAACCGATGTTGGGTGGCTGGCCCGTTTCCCTGACCACACCGTTTCGCTTTTTTAAAATTTATTTTTCACAAATGTATACTCATCCCCCAAAGCACTTAAAGCTTTTCAGGTTGCTATTCATCAGGAGATATCCATTGTACCACCCAACATAACTTGCCAAAGAATGTATAGACAATGACGGACAAAATTTGGAAGATGTCGTCTTTAAAACATGTGGAAAACTCGGATACGTCACGTCATGCTGTAGTTGCCCAAGATCCATTTTTAGTGCGTCGTCATCACGTTGTCATCATACAAAAAAGGTGCATTAACAAAATAATTTAAACAACACTGCCACCAAAATGTGACTTATTCTGCAGTGCAACCTTTTTTTTTTTTTTTTTTTTTTTTTTTTTTTTTCTTTCTTGTACTACTTTATTATGCATTTTTTGACTAGTGTGACTTGTACTCCAGAGCGACTTGTACTGTGGAAAATACAGTAACCTTTTTTTTTCCCCCCTTGTCTAAAAATCAGGAATGCAGCTGGGAAGTAGGTCGGTAGTTTTGTTGAATGCAATATTAGCACCTTTAGCTGCTTCATTGCAAAATAGATTAAATATATTGTAAAAGATACATGAATCAACAGTTAAATTAGCTGAATTATTCACATAAACATTAAATAAACAAGATGTTTGTAATACACATGACAAACATTCCAAAACCTGTCTGTGGCCAAAGAATGAATGTAAAAATAAGTTAGTAATGTATGTGACCGTTATAAATGTATATTCATTAGATTGTTTGTAACGATGTTAAAATAGTTGGCAATAAAAAATACTACACAGATCCAGCATCTCTCAGCCCTCTATACTCCTTATCTGTTATCAGGTTGCAGGAGGAACTGGAGCAGCGAGAGGTAGGCAAGTTAGCTGTACCTAGCAGCTTGTCCCTCACAACATTATTCAATCACCTTTATTTGATGCACGATTAAACAAATTATAGAGCATAGTATAGAATAATAGACATTTTTCTGTTGTCTCACAATATCTGTTGTCATATTGCGCAGACCTATGCCACAAAGGAACTCAGAGTAAGTATGAACCTTGGAGCTGCTAGCTCCATATATGCAGCATGTCCAGACTTGGTAGCTTGATCTTGTACTGCTGACTCCATGTATACACGCTTGTAAGCCACCATGTTTAAAAGGTAAACTCTGTGTTATTTGGAACAGCCAGTTAACCTAATGTGTATGTCATTGGACTGTGGAAGGAAACCAGAGTACCCAGAGGAAACCCACATAAGCATGGAGAGAACATTCAAATTCAACACACGGACACCTGACCATGGGAATCATACCCCACACCTCCTTGCAGTGAGGCAGACGTGCTAACCGAAATGATACCAGTAAATACTTGAAGAAAATTTTCCAATATCGGTCAATGCACTAAATCTCAAGAGAAAATGGGTCAAGCAGGAAGACAACACCCCTGAGCACCAAGATTGGCCAAAAAAAAAATTCTAAAATTATCCATGTATAAAGAACAATAAGGTTAATATTTTGGAATGGCATACTCCAATCTTGTTCTCAGTCCAATAGAAATGTGTAAAGAAACATAACTTCCCAAAGTTAAACTTTTGTGTACAAAGGAATGGTCCCAGACTCCTCCAAGCAGGAGTGAAGGACCGATTAACAGTAGTCAGATGTGTACAATTGCAGTTAATGCTGCATGAGGTATGAACGCAAAAGGTTCAGATAATTTGGCCAAACATTGTTGAAGTAGGATAATTTTTCATAATAAATAAATAACCAAGTATAATAATTTTATCCAACATGTTCAATGGTGTTCTCTATCGGCTGTAAAGCATCACTTATAACTGGAATTACACTGGAAGAATTTTTGCCTTCTGGGGTGAACCAACAGTTTCTCATTGCAATCATCTCTGACTTCAAACTGCAATTATGTGTACCTTGACACATTCACCTAATTGATTCTTCTAAAGGATGTGTTGTGCTGGTATCGGGTGAAGTCATTAAAATCAATCCTCAGTTTACCCAAAAGCCTTCTGTTAATGGATCACTGAGATGAGCAGAGAAAGTGTAGGCCCTTGTCCAATTTAATCAACACTGGGCATTGTGCACATATATTCTGCCAAAAGAGGCAAACACTTCATTCTAGATCGATGTACAATATGAAAGGTCATTGCAGAAATTTCAAGCAGAAATTCGGTTTTAAACAGTAAACCTGATTGAATTCTTTTTACCATTAAATGTTGCAAAAATGTTTGTTTATTTTTGTGACATTTACCTCCATGTAATTCTGTTTACATCTTTGAAGACTAGTGAAGAAAGTAGAAGCTAAATCGGAGTACTTTTTCTCTATTTCAACAGGCTTTGTTGTGTTCAAAGCAAATAACACTTTGGAATTTCATTATGAATTAACCTTATGAATTGTGGAGACTCCATCTGGAGGCATTAGTTCTGTAATGAGACTGATACTTCAGTACTTAGTCATTCCCTCACATATTTATTGCAGTTAGTTTATCTTGCATATGATGTTATAAACAGTACTGAACCTTATTAAACTGTTAGTCATTAGTTCTTATATCAGGCATTCTTACTTGTACTCATTTTTTATTGGAATCATGTTTGTGAATTTACAAAAAAATGCGATACAAAAAGTAGATATAAACAATACACAATATTACTAAATATAATCTGCTTAATAAATGGAAGGTTTTATGTATACAGTGGTTATATTAAAAATATTGTTTCTTTGCAGTCTGAAATGCAAGTAAAAATTCAATTTGATGCAACTTGGAGTTAAAATATATAGGCCAAAATACTATAATATTCTTAAATACCTGCTGATAGAAATTCATCACTTGGAAAAAGGTCCATCTTCCAACCTGGCAGTAAACAGAAGTTCACAGCAAAGTTGGACAAGACCGTGGCTGAAGGAGAGAAAAGATGTCCTTGCATGGCCTAGTCGAAGCCCAAATCTGTGGAATGATATACAGTCCACCATCAGTCACCATTCAGTGTGATTGAACTTGAACAGTTATATAAAAAGTGAGTAAATATTGCGCAGTCTACTTTTGCAAATTTTTGTTGAAGTATGGAAACACCGTGAAGGCTGTAATCAAAGCAAAATATATTTCCATAAGTTTTTCCAATATTAAAAGGGGTGATCCTTTACCAATGCCAGTAATTCAGTTTTTACCCCTCAGCCATCAGGGTGATGGGGCACTCTTGTGGGTTTTTTTTTTTTTTTTTTTTTTTTTTTTTTTTTTTTTTTTTTTTTTTTTTGGCCATTCTTGTTCCCCTTGCTGCCTGAACTGCTCGTTGGATCATTCTGAAATTTTGCAAGCAGCTTGGTGTGTATTTATGCATAGGCAGTTTCTCTCTTTGACCTTGTCAAAATGACATTGACCTTTATAAATTTTGGATGGGCTATTTCTCAAGAATTGCTGGTTGGCTGAGGTGTTTCGACATCCCTGATGGTTATTTTTTTGTTTTTGTTTGTTTTATTAAATTATTTTTCACTTGGCTGTTGCACAGAGTAAAACCCTCAGATCAACAAAATGTGAATATTTTGACAGGAGTGATTTGTTTTCTATACCTATTGTATAAACAGTATATTCATACTGTTTTGATTATGATTTTATTGGTGCATTAATGTTTAACTGATAACTGCTTCAAGGTAAATGTTTGTTAAATATCTAGTAAGGAGTTGTGCTTGTGCTCTTTTCATTACTTAATTTACTATTAAAGCTGATCTGTTAGGAATATTGACAGTTCTTTGCACATAATCCACCCTGATAACCGTGGATGCATTGATTTTTCTATAGATTACTGTTCTACGCTGAAGATCACAGACCAGTCGAATGCTAAAGTGAACTGTACAATTTTCAGTAGAAATCTCGAGGACCATCCTAAAGTCTTCCAAATCGGTGACATCGTTCGTCTTCACAGAGTGAAGGTGAGGAGTTCAGAGGAAAGTATTTGCTCGCTTTGGTAGACTTGGATTAAGTAGGCTTGAGTCGAACCTTTTAGAAATTATATGATTGCATCCACTTAGGTTGCAATTATTTTGAGTACTAAGAACTGTAATGGACTCTAATCCCAATGATTGTTTATTAAGGTCTGTGTAAGCAAAAGTAGTCATTTAAATATTCAGAGTCCCTAAGAGTGTGTTTGGAATTTATGTACACAGGCTCAGCTGTTCAACGGCTCCGTTGCTCTACTGACCACTTTAGGCTGGTCTGCCATCACGTTTAATGGGAAGATTGGCAGTCCTATCGAGCCCCGGGCATCAAGTAGATCTTTCCGTTTTGATGAAGCTGATAAACACACAGTGGAGATGCTGCGTCAGTGGGCAGCAAACCAACTTCTTGCGAGTGAGGTCACTGTTCCTCTGTCCTCAGTACAGCCCAAGATGTTCTTTGACCTGACCTGCCAGCTCTTGGCTAAAGCCAAAATGGACACTAGGTGCATATTGCTTAAGGTATGGGACAGGAGACTTTTCTATTACTCCCTTACAAAGCTGAATTCTCATTATGTTGAAGTTACAGAGACAACATTTACTCAAGTTTAATTTCATATGATGCTGATTTCATTTGGTTTTTCCAGAATAATATCTGATGTTCTGTAAAATTAGATTAATATACATCAGTGTGTTTATTTTATTTTAATCCTAAACTAATAATGGAATAACAAGGACATACCTCATATATAGAGCTGTCATTCGCTTTATTAGAAACTTTCACGCATTTATCTTAGTATCTAATCATGTGATAACAGTGTAGGATACTTTCAGGATAACTGCATCATGTCATTTTCACACAACAATTCAGAGTGATGAAGTGTAAAATGATACGACTTAAGGCAGATAAGGCAATAACACGACTGTACCCCACAACTGCCAGAAAAATTGTTTGGGATGCAAAGAAACACACACGAATGATGTCAGCTTACAAACACGACTCGCTCAAAAAAAAAAAAAAAACAGTGTGACTGTTGCACTGTGCACAATAAGGAGGCTTTTGAAGAAGAATGGGCTCCATGATAGAATTGCCAGTTACCTTTACAATGCCTAACAGTCCAGAGACAAGCCTCAAAACTTCTGGAACAAAGGTATTTAGTGCATGTGCTATATATTGAGACCAAAATTGAACCATAAATGCTACATATGAAGTGTGAACAAAGCTTACGATGAAAAGTACACCATGCCTAATGTGACCTGCAGATGAAGATTGTTGATGTTTTGGGGATGTGTGAGCTATGATGCACAGGAAACTTGGTCAAAATTGCAAAATGACAAGAAGAATGCAGCATGTTATCAGAAATTACGGGAGGAAAATTTTCACACATTGGCTCGGAAGCTTGGATGTACCTGAAAGTTTCAACATGACAATGATTATAAACATGAGGCCAAGTCAGCCTGTCATTAGCTAGAGCAGAACAAAGTGGAATTCTGGAGTCACATCTCCAGTCTCCTAGCTTCAATACAATTGTGGTGTATCATTCAGAATGTGCAGTTCGTGCAAGACAGCCGAAGAATTGAGAGGACCCGGATGCTTTTTTATTTTATTTATTTATTTCCCCCCCCCCCCCCCTTTTTTTTTCAAGAACAATGGGCAGGTTTACCATCGGAGAAGATATGCCTCATTCACCGCTACCACAAAAAGCTTCAAACTGTTTTTTTTTTTATGTGAAGGGGGCAATACACGGTATAGAGAACTATATGTAAACTTTTGATCGGAGTGATTTGGCTAGTTTCTATTGACATTATAATTTAAAAAGAGCAAACATGATTGTTTGCTTATAACGTTGGAGCCACTAACCATTGTTGAAATGCAACCACTAACTCTAGTGAAGGAAAAGGTTTTTGGATCATCATTCATTTGTTCTGAAAAATGGCCAAAACTAATTCTGCCAGGGTATGTAAACTTTTGAGAATGTGTGTGTGGAGAGTTGGCTGTTATGCACATTTAGTAATATCTAAGGAAGCGACAAAACATTGTTGCTATTTGGGTTGCCGGGTCCCATGGCCCCGAAAGGGTTGGATGCTTAAAAAAAAATCTTGTTTGGTATATGAATGTACCTGTTAATAATCTAGTACCTACAATGTTTATTGTTGCTCAGGTTTGGGATGGGACAAAATGTGCACACCCTCTGCTCAATATGACGGTGGCACCAGATGCCTTAGAGGGAAAGTACGAGTCCTATCTAAATCAAGAGAACATGGTTGCTAACATCCTGCTCTACGACAACCATGTGGAGGGAGCCACTGAATTGAAGGTGAGAAAGGGGGGGGAAGCCTTTTTGGGGTCACATTAATTGTAGCATTACATCATAATACGTTTTTAATTGACTCACTGTAAACTGTAGCTATGAAACTGTGAGCAACAAGAAAAATAGGTTTTATATAAAAAAACTGTAATAGGCATGTATAAAATGTTGCCTGCAGTGCCTGGGCTAAAGTAAGTAATCCCATAATTCAGTTTAGTCGATCAAATATTTATTGTATGATCACAGCTGTGGAGTGCACCGATATTGTTGCAGTTGCTAGGAGAAATTTACCTGTGCATCTGTAAAAAGTGTGTGTGACATGTAGATATTGCCATACAAATTACTTATTTAAATCATTGACAAGTTGTGCAACAGAGAAAAATTTGCTATATCTTTAGGAGATTCTGAGTCACTTGTCACTGGGAGTCCAAGAGAGCATAATTGGCCTTGCTGGCTATGTGTAAAGAATGGCATTAGGCTGGATTTATATGTGAAATGCAGGATTATTTGGGGATTTTCTTTTTTTTACTGGCAGTTCTAAAAAAATATTTTTAAAAAATGGTCTGATAAGTACATATGATTTTAAAGAGTGGGATGGGTAGAGTGGAATTTGACACAACAAGCAACCAAATACTTAAAACAAGATGTAATGCACTATAATTCTGTACAATTCAATAATAAATATCTTCTTGTTTAGACTAATTATATGTAAACCCAAATTTTCTAATTTTTTCAGCTTACAGGGGCAGTTGTGACATTGGTGGGAAGTTCTTTGGTGAAAATAAATTAGCTCCATACAGTTACTCAATGAAAAATAAGTGTTCCTGTTAGCATGAAATCATTTTAAAGCCTAGTGTGGCTATCCTCAAGGTCAGTGGTCACCAAACACGGTTCTAGAGATATACCTCTTTGAATACTTGACCCCTGACTATAGTCATGCCTACTGGACCATCTAATCACTGCCATACTATTTATGGACATAATTATCCACTTTTTAATAAATGTAGTTCAGTTGCCATATGTTCAAAGTTTCAGCACATATAAAGGGTATTTTGTCAATATTCAATGTTAACTGTCAAATCCTGATGGTCATCTCGGGAATCTGTTGTTTCTCGTGATAAATAGTTTCATGAAATTTGATGCCTATGATGCCCATGTTGTCAGTTCCAGAAATAAAAACTTTTTAGGACTTGATTTCATTGCATTTCCAGGATCTATGATAACCAGTGTCTTTTTTTTTTTTTTTTTTTTTTTTTTTTTTACCCCCCATCATTTATTTAACTGTATTTAGTTTTGTCTTATCCTTTTATTGTAAAGCCTGGGTGAGTGTATGCGCGTGTCAAGAAGTGTGTCCCCAAAATGCTGGAAGGGTAATGCCAATTTTCAGTGTTTGCTGTACCCTCAAGAGATGTGGATTTGAGTTGAGATCAAATGTGGAATGAGATTATGGATCTGAACTTCAGCTTCCATGTCCAGTGACATCTTATGCAACCCAAAACTTTGCACCTTCTGTATGAACCTACCAGTCCATTAGTTGAGGGGGGGAAAGACACTGGGTCAGATAGTCAAAGATAACCAAAATTAAAATTAGTTGCATACCCTTTGCTTGATATAAGCCTCTTCAAGCCTGTAACCCACTGAGAACACGAAATGTTTAATTCTCCTTTTATGATGATTTTCCAGACTTGTACAGCATCTTCTTTCAAGCTTCTCTCTTAGGTCTGCTCTCCAGGAGGTGAAAGGGTGCTTAATTAGGTTAAGGTTTGGTTACCGTAATTACTTGCCCTGCTGCATTCCCTGCATTGAAGTTCTGACTTAATTATATTGGATGCATTATATTGTAAATTAGCAGACAATGTGTCTGTGGACTTGTAAGTTCATTCCGCTGTTACCATTGAGATACATCATCAACAGAGAATAGAATGATCTTGCCATGTTGCTACACCAATAGCTTTTTTTATTTATTTATTTTAGCATAACATTCAGGGCGTCCTACTTGTGTTAATTGCTTGTGGATTTTTTTTTTATTTTTTTTTTGGTATTTTCTTCCTTTTTTTCCGAATGGCTTGCATTACTTGTGTGTGTGTGTGTGTGTGTGTGTGTGTGTGTGTGTGTGTGTGTGGTGTATGTGTGC
>JAQNCB010000007.1:12711071-12721686 GCA_030068295.1 Euristhmus nudiceps | reverse complement strand
CAGACATTTCCAATCAGGAGATCCCTAACATAAAACCTGTCTGACAAGGTGAGGTAGGCCATACTGAACACACATCACATCATCATACCGCGATCTAGTGAGCTTCAAGAGTAAACAAGAAATAAGATTATAGAGATGCCTCAGTCTGGGAAAGGATACAAAGTCATTGGTAAATCTTTGGGACTCCAGCGGACCACAATCAGAGCCATTATCCATTAATGGAGAAGACATTGCACAGTGCTGACCCTTCCCAGGAGTGGCCGACCTACCAAAATTTCTCCAAGAGCACAGCGCAAATTAACCGGAGAAGTCACAAAGAATCCGAAAACCACTTATAAACAACTACAAGCCTCACTTGCCTCAGTTAATGTCAATGTTTATGACTCCACCATCAGAAAGACACAAAGAAAAAATGGCATCCATGGAAGAGTTCTGAGGTGAAAGCTACTGTTGACAAAAAAGCACGGCTCACTTTTGCCAAGAATCATATTGATCATCCCCAAAGCTTTTGGGAAAATGTCTTCTGGACTGATGAAACTAAAGTTGAACTTTTCCCACTTTTTTGCATCCCGTTACGTCTGGCGCAAAAAGAACACTGCATTTGATAAAAAGAACATTGTTCCAGCAGTGAAACATGGTGGTGGAAGTTTGATTATCTGGGCCTGCTTTGCTACTTAAGGACCTCGGAGACTTGTCATGGTTGATGGAACCATGAATTCTGTTCGCTAGAAATCCAGGAGAAGAATGTTCGTTCATCAGTTCAAGACTTCAAGCTGAAGCGCACCTGGGTTCTACAGCAAGACAATGAACTGGAGCACACCAGCAAGTCCACTTCTGAATGGCTAGACAAGAAAAAAATGACTGGCCTAGTCAAAGTCCCGACCTGAAACCTATTGAGATGCTGTAGCATGACCTTAAAAAGCCTGTTCATGCCCGAAAACCATCCGATCTGGTTGATCTTAAACAATTCTACAGAGAAGAGTGGACACAAATCCCGTCACACCGATGTGAAAGACTCATCGCCTCTTATCGCAAACGCTTGACTGCAATTATTGCTGCAAAAGGTGGTTCAACCAGCTATTAGGTTTAGGGGCAATTACTTATTCACATGGGCCTTTGTAGGTTCCGGTATTTTTTCCCCTTAATAAATGCAATTGGCACTGAAAACTGCATTTTGTGTTTACTTGCGTTTTATCTTTGTGTAATATTCAGGTTTGTTTGATCTGAAATTGATGACCGTGACAAACGTGCAAAAAATTGATTCAATCAGAAATTGGTCAGGGGCAAAAACTTTTACACAGCACTGTATTTGTACCACAGAAGGTGGAGTCTTGTGGACATAGTGAGATGTCACATTCTACTGACTCTGGGAGCAAGAGTGCTACCAGAGATAAGCATAATCTTAGGTCCAAAACTGGTTAATACAGCCAACACTGGGATTTCTGAGCTTGCTGTCTGTGCATCTGCTCCCCCTATGTGGAGTATAAGACATTACCATTATTCCCATCTGGTATTGCGCATAATATTAATGCATTCTTCTACTCACTCTCACTCACTCTTTTGCCAAACCACTTAATATTACTTTCAGCCAACACTGAGCAAAGGAAAGTACACCCTGGACAGCTCGCCACACCATCGCAGGGTAAACATACACAAACACACACACAGAGACAATTTGGAACAGCCAATTATCCTAATGTGCATGTTTTTGGACTGTGGGAGGAAACCAAAGTACATGGAGGAAACCCACAGAGACTCAAAAGAACATGCATATCCCACATCGAAATGCCCGTGCCCAAGACTCGAACCCAGGAATTGCTGTAAGGCAGACATGCTATCCATTATGTCACCATGCAATTACAACAGTATTACAAAAATATTTGTGTCTAAAAATATGTTATTGAAGGTAATAATTAAAAATTAAAAGGAAAAAACATGAATAAAGTGTTTGATTTTGCCACTTTGTAATTGATTTCAAGCTTTAATATTTCAGGCCACCTTGATTTTCCTGAAAGAAAGAAATGGAAAAATAGTTTTGTTTCAGTGTTCTGTCTGATCTGGAACATTCCTGTCCTAATTATGTGACAAATAAGTGTTTTACTCTATCTAAGACTTTCAAGATGTCGGGGAGTAGACCTGTTTTAAAGAGGTTTAGTCAATCAAGTACTGAACTAGAGATTAAAACAGTCTGTCATTCTGACAGTTTCCATGTGCTCTGCAAGAGTAAGGAATGCTACAGATTTTTTTTTATTCATAGTAACATATTAAATAAAAAAATAAATATACAAAATGAGCAAGAACACAAGACTGAACCCTGTAATGTTTGTGAATGATGATCTTGTCAAACTGTTTTATCTGGACATTGCATTGCTCACTCACCTGAAACAGCACAGCAGAGGACTATTCCTACAGGATAGTGCAGAAGTACAAGCCGGGTGAAGTCAGTCTTGGTGATTAATGCCATTCAGGTGGCTTCCTGTTTTCATAAAGAAATACAAACTTTGTAGTGTAGGGTTTAGTAAAGGGTTGTGGTTTCTCTTCGCAGCCACATGAGAAGGCCATTGTGTGTATTCCATATTGAGGCATTCCTCTATGTAGTGCAAGAGGTGCTGCTTGAGCACATTGCTGTAGTGTACAGGAAAAAGAAAAAAGTGCCAGACATCAGTGTGTTCTTTTCTAGGTCCCTCAAAGACATCCTTGGCTTCTTCATCCACTTAAGTCTGAGGCGAGCTCAGATGGGTCCTTAGAACCCTAATTGTGGACATACTGACTATGCAAATTTATCTTGCCAATGCTACCAAAGCCACAGAAATCTTTTAAAGTGAAAGAACTTGTGGATATCTGCTCTGGTTTTGTTGAGGTTCTTGCTTTAGTTTTGCAATTTGTGTACTAAGAGTAATAATTCATGGTGGGTGTCATTAGAAAACAGTGACATTTAGGCCATTCAGTGGCAAATGCACTCAAGTCAGTCTTCACATTTTGCAAAAGAAAAATACTTTTAACAGGCACACAGGTGAAGTAGAAGTAATCCCAAATGATAAAGTACGAGAACAGGGTGCACCCTGGGAGCATAACACAGAAAGACAGACAACCACACTGACATTCACAGCAAATTGGGGAAGTCTAGACTTGTCGGTCTACCTCTTTTTATGCTATGTATTTTATTTTATTTTAAAAAATTTTTTTTTTGCAGCGTCATGTTCATTTTCTCTTGGTTATGACAGGCACAAAATATGCAATCACTAATGCAATATCTCACTCACTCAGTCATTTGCTGAACCACTTAGTACTAGGCTCTTGGGGAGACTGGTGCATAAACACTGGGCAAAGGCGGGGTACCTCATAAACTGTTCACCAAAACAATGCAGGGAAACACATTCACATCCATTCACACTCAAATCTAGGGTTAATTTGGAACAGCCAGTAATCTGAATGTGCATGTCTTTGGGCTATGGGAAGAAACTGGGCCACCCAGAAGAAACCCATGCAAGCTCGGGGAGAATATGAAAATTTTTACACAGAAACGCCCAAATCCGGGATGCAAACCTAGAACCTTATTACTGAGAGGTGGACATGCTAACCACTACATCACCATGCCTCTTGTGCAAGATCTAACAAGTGCAATACACTTATATTATGCAACAGTGCAATATACATATCAGTATATTATTCCATATTGACAGTGTTATATACATATTACCAGTAACTCTTGTGACAAGCTCAACATATTACTAGTGCAGTATAATCAGTTCTGTAGTGGTAAAAAAAAAATAATAATAAGTGGGTATACTATGCAGCTGAACGAGACGGTGATGCCATCGAGGCGGCGTGTAACATATGCAATTTGATATTAGTAAAAATTAAATAAAGTCACATTGGTTACTGTAGTACAGCTACAAGATGTACCTGTAATACTATAATACTGAATCAAGTATTGCTTAACATTTCTACCATTATAATTATGTATAGTTGAATTTAATAAATTTAATATTTAATAAGATATAGACATTCAGAAAAGGCAAAAATATGAAGTCATTAAAATAGAAACTCTAAAATACTAAGTCATTAAAATATAAATTCTAAGCATCAGAAAATCTACTTAATACTAATATAAACACATTTATGTTTTAAGCTTTGGCACAAACAATAACACTGAAGCAGAACTGCATATTGAGCAAAATAAGCTATTTAAACATATAAAACATACATAACAAACAATATAGTCATGTAAGTGCATCTACTACAACTAAAATACATACTTTTATTAGCATATTGTGATTTAAAAAACTTGAATCCCTGTATACACACTGAATAAAGTTATAAAATAACTTAAATTCTATCATTTCAAAACATTAGAGCATGCACTTATTGGATGGAGTTTTAATGCCTTGATTAGATGACTGGTCAGGTGGGCATGATTAGGGTTGGAGCAAACATATTGAGGAAGGTAGCTCTCCAGGAGCAGGATTGAGCACCCCTGACTTAAGGCAACCATCATAATATTGGCATCGCTGTCTTTGCCGTGCTGTGCAGGATAATCCAAGAGCACAGAGATTACTGCCACATACCAAACTGTACTGCATCACTTTGCCACACCACCAAAGGCGGGAGGGTGGGGTTAGATCCTCTCCTGACCATCCAGACCTCCCGGCCGGTCCCCGAGAGTCAGCACGGAGTCATGGAGGGGGCTTGGGCCCCGGCGTGGACCGAGAAGGCCTGGACTGCAGCGTGGGCCTCTGGGGCCCGGAACCCAACCTCGCATCTGGGGAAGTCCTGGGAGACGGAGAGCCAGATGAGGAGCCAGACAAGGAGCCCAAAGCAGGCCAGCGCGGACGTTTGGGAGCAGGTTCGCCCTGGCGATTCGATACGAAGCTGCGCTGGCGTTTCCGGGTAGACTCGAGCAGGAACTTGTGCTTAGATGTATGCCCAGACTGGGACATGAGCTCCAACTCGGCCTCGGACACGAACTCAGGCACAGACGGGAGCTCGGCCTCGGACACAAGTTCGGGCACAGACGGGAGCACTGGTTCAGCCTGACACTGACGGGGACGTTGGTTTGCTCTCGGACACTGACGGGAGTGCAGCCACAGACGGGGCGCTGGCTCAGCCTTGAACACTGACGGGAGCGCTGGCATAGACGGGAGTGCTGGCTTGGCCTTGGGGACTGACGGGGTCGCTGGCAGGGCCTCGAGAACTGATGGGGATGCTGGCAGGGCCTCAGGGACAGACAGGGGCGCTGGCTTGACCTTGGGCACCGACAGGGCGCTGGCAGGGCCTCGGGGTCTGACAGGAGCGCTGGCTGGGCACAGACACTGGCCTGGAGACAGACGGGAGCATGGACACTGGCCCAGAGACAGCCCGGAGCGCAGGCACTTGCCCTGAGATGGACGATCGGTTAAACACTCACGGGAGCACAAACATGGAAGCAAGCGCTGGCGTGGACGCAAGTGCTGGTGTAGGCGCAAGCGCCGGCACGGACGCAAGCGCTGGCTTGGATGCAAGCGCTGGCGTAGACGCAAGCACGGGCTTAAACCCTAGTGGAGGCACAAACACGGAAGCGAGCGCTGGCGTGAACGCGAGCGCTGGCATAGACACAAGCGCCAGCATGAACACAAACGTCGGTGCAGACGCAAGCGCTTGCATGGACGCAGGCACGGAGTTAAATGCTAGCGAAGGTGGAAACAAGTGCTCAGATGCGGACGTACATGGAGCTGAGAGTTGGGGGGCCGTTGCGGGCGCAAAGGCTGATGGCAGCAGCTTGAGCGTCTCCAAAATGCCGGCCAGCACTTCCATTATGTCCACACAGTACTCCACCCGCCGGTCCAGCTTGTCTGCGAAAGTCCGCTGGTTTTATGTCTGGTCGGATCCTTCTATTAGCGTACATGCTAAGGGGTATGCGGTCGGGGTCAATAAGAGCCATACGCGGACCAAAACAGCCAAGCAGACTATGAATGAAAACAAACAGTTCTTTATTTCAGGTATTCTCACAAAACGCTGACTGAACTCAAAAACAAACAGAACGTACTGCACACACTCTCCGTGGCACAGACAGGATAAACATGAAACGCAAAAATGAAAGTAAACCGACATTCAGCAGGCAGGAATCCCAACGCACAAAGACAGTCCTTTCGTTTCCAGGGCAGCACACACAGACAGACTGAACACATCAAAACACATTAAATCAAAGGATCCAACACCGACGAGTTCGCTAGCACTGCTATATACAGCGGGCTACTAACGCGGCACAGCTGATGAACAGTGCTGAATCCGAATCAGCTGGTGGGGGGAGGAGGCGCGCCACTCCGCGTGCACAGAAGGCCACGAAGATCAAAATTCCACTCTAGTTGACAGAAGGAAACCACACGCCTTGGATACTATGACCTGGATGACTGAGAATCTTCACAGACATATATGCGTGAATATTTGTGTTCGAATGGCCATCGTAAAGAGTATCCTTGTCTCCCCACCCCCCTGTAGGTTATCATTTATTCATACTCTCATGTAGCTCTCTTAGAAATTGACAATCATTGTTAAAATTAACAAGTAATCATCCCATTTTTCATTTTGAACAAACATTGGTTGTTGGTGTTAAAACACATAGCACATACACCGCTGCTACTGGTGCTCTAGAGCGTAGCACAGTGAATGGAATCAAATTCCGAGTTGTCGCAACTCTGTATATACAGGAATTTGAAAATGGCAATGGGACTTTTAGCAACACGAATCGTGGTTTTGTTTTTATCCGGAAAATTCCCCCTGTATAAAAACATAAATTCTATTGGCTGAAGGCCTTCGTGACAACCCACGCTGTCCAATCGCGGTATGGGTCTTATTATACCTGGCTTTCACACACTGAATGCAGACTCCACACTGCATGTTCATAGATAGAGTACAGAAACACGATTGTTACATGAATAAAAGTGGCAAAGCAATATTAAAAGAAAAAAAACTTGTAATAAAAAATAAACGTATAAATGTTGATAAACAATCACGCAAGGCAAAAGAAATGCGTACACGCTACATGTCTGCTAAAATAAGTGAGTATACGGCATACAGTAGAACCTCGAGATACAAAAGATTCAGTACACGAAAAATTCATTTTATGAAATGGTATGCAATGGTTTTTTGCTTCATTTTACGGAAAATTATTCAGCATACGAAAGAAACAGAACTCAGTTTCCCATCATGCTCAGTATCATGATCTTGCGCTTTCTCTACAGTCCAGGTGGTAGCGGTAATACACCGCCAAAAAAAGGAAAAGAAGAATCTGATATGTTTTCACTTTGAATGGGTTAAATGCAGGGCTGTAGTGGTGGGTGCACGCAAGTACATGCCGTGTACCCACTTGTTTTAGTGGCTGAGTTGCGTGTACTCACTTATTACAGTGCTGTAATGGTGGGTACACGTCGAGTACCCACTTATTTTAGTGGCTGAGTTCCGTGTACTGACTTAATTTGGTCTACTTTATAGTTGATCAACGTAAATTTCCGCGAATGTGTAAATTAAAAGGAGAGATAATGGTTTCAAAGCCCCTCACAGACGCGGAGATGAAGAAATGACGCGCTAAGCTTTCACTTTCAGTTTTCGCCTTTCACTTTCAGTTTCACTTTCTCGCGCACTGCGGTATCTGTCAGGGTGTGAAACACAGACCAGAACTTAATCGCTCGACTCAAATAGAGGATGTTTATTCTAGCAAAAAACTTTCGTTCCAAAACCCGGTTGCAAGAAAACAAAACGAAATCAAAACAACATCGCTCAGAGAGGCTTGGCAAAAGGTGAGCACAGCTCGAAAACGAAAATCGCTCACCAACAGTGAGGAGAGACAAACAGGATATCAGGAAACTGACGGCCAGAAACACAGATCGCACAACACTTCAGCAGTACAGAAACTACGTGCTGACAAGAGACAGAGAAAAACACCGCCAATAAATATGCTTGCGGAGATGAGACATCGCTGGACGCCAATCAGGGGCGGAGCCGGTGATCGTCAATCCGGGAAGGAGGGCCGGGTGTGAAGCTGAAAGAAATGAGACAACAACATCAAAATAAAAGTGGAAGACCATGAACAAAAAAGGACAATACAGCACCAAAACACTTAGCTTCACAGCCGCGACATGACAGATATCCAGGCTGAGAAATAAGATATTTAACTAAGCTAAACAGTGAGCTTTGTTCAGCTTTATCGTGCTGCATATTTAAAAACACACTCGCGGAAGCAAAACAATCCATTCCAAACGCATCCACAATCCATTCACAAATGGTAGCATAACCTGTGCGGCGCTGCTTCCCAGTCTTAGTGAAAGAGTGTTCGCCATAGATTCGTTGATGTTGAATTCTCTCACGGCTGCTCTATTCCCATTCACGACCTCGTAAGTGATTGCCTGTAGTTTGAATTGTGCCTTTTCGCTGGTGCCATCTTCGGAAGTCCGTAGCCAACAAATGTTGTTTTGTAGCACACCGGCAGTACAGTATACCTATCTACTGGGGACGTGGCGGAGGTACACATGCGTTCTGTACGCTGGTTGACGTGATGTTCTCTAATTGGTTTGACGCTGCCAGCATACATAGCGTGACTCCCACTGCCTGTCTCGTTTTTGCACTTCCTGCTAGAGTGCCCCCTGCGGGCTGAAGTAAAATTCATAGAAAAGCCGCATCTGTGTATAAGTCGCATGGTTCAATGCATGGGGAAAAAATAGCAGCTTATCGTCCGGAAAATACGGTAATAAAAAAAGAAAAAAAAATTTAACCCTAATAACTAGGCATCACCCAAGGAAATATTTTGGAGAGGAAGATCTTTTTCTTTTTTTAGCTCTATATCCTTTTTGAGAATACTTTCAGGACTGTTTAATGGGTGTGCAGTGTTGAGTTATGGTTAAAAATAAATCTGCTTCTTCCTCTGAAGTCCTGGGATATTTGAGTAGGGAAAAATGTCATCGGCATTGTTATTATTTATTTAAATCTTAAAAAACAAAATCTTAAAAAAAAACGTTCCAAAGTTCTTCAATGCATTTTGGGTGATACTCATTAATGAGTGAGATGACAGTGAGATTTAAACCCTTGCCCAAAGACAACATGATGAAGTCACTTTGGCTCTGTTTTAACTACAACAGTATATAATTCTCAACCACAAAAAGTTTCCCAAAATGCTGCCAAATCTCTGTCTGAATTTATATTTCCTGCAGACATAAGTAACATAAGAGTTCAGCCTCTTCCCTCTTTTTTTTTTTGATCTGATGGCCTAATTAAATCCAGATGAAATAAAAAGTTCCTAAAAATAAAACTGACATTTCCATACTGTTTGACTGACGACTCACGTACCATAATAATAAATATTCAATTTTATACCCAAAGAGAAAATGTAGCTTCAGGTTTTCATCTCAACTAAATAAAAGAATGATTAGTATATGTAGGATAAATAATAACAATAAATAATGGGGGGGGGGTTGGTTTGCATTGGCTGCAATGTACCAGGGTCCACAGTGTCATCAAGGCTAATTTAAACTGAAGGATAAAGAATACCATAATAACCCATGGGTATTGACAGTATGCACACCAAAAGCACCATTAGTAGACTCAATTTGCCAAGATTTTTACAACACTTCCAATCTGTTTCTGTCTCATATCATAGTCCACAGATGCTTCAAGTCAGTTATCCTCATCCAGCCTCTCATTATACTGTAGGGTACATCCTAAGCAGGTCAACAGGTTCACACCTATGGCAATTTAGAGTAGCCAGCTAACTTAACATGCACTCTTCAATTTTTATCACCCCTCGGCGAAAGCTGAAAGCTTTCCTGAAGGAGTATTGTTGTTAGTTTTGCTGTCCGTAAAT
This sequence comes from Euristhmus nudiceps, assembly GCA_030068295.1. NCBI lineage: Eukaryota > Metazoa > Chordata > Actinopteri > Siluriformes > Plotosidae > Euristhmus > Euristhmus nudiceps. Next base: position 12,711,854 of record JAQNCB010000007.1, on the reverse strand, counting down.
CTGTGTGTCTGTCTGTCCATCGTGGCCTGTGGACACTGTAGACCCTCCAGTAATTGCTCAATCGCTATAAAATTTATGTTCGGGCTGCGTGCTAGGCTACATGCTAACCCACACAGACCGGCAATACCCAGTCTTCTCCAACAAACTAGACGAGATCCGCTTAAGGTTCGTGATAACTGTGGCTAATTATATATATTTATTTCTTTAATGAATTATTTATTAACATGTACAATTGTACATGTATAATATATACATTTATGTATTCATGTTGGATAATATTTAATCTTTGCCATTGTTGTAGAAACTTCATCCCATTTTTGAGAAGTGAGTCATACCAGTGTTTGACTATCGACCAATAGCCTAATTTTCCAGAATTTTCTTAGAGTGAGCCATAGTACATATTAGATTTTAATATTCATTTTCATATATGGAACCTCGAGATACAAAAGCTTCAGTCCACGAAAAATGCATTTTACGAAATGATATGCAAAGGTTTCATTCATTCATTCATTTTCCAAACCGCTTATTCCTAATTAGGGTCGCGGGAAGGCTGGAGCCCATCTCATCTGACTCTGGGCGAGCGCAGAGTACACCCTGGACAGTTCGCCAGGCCATCGCAGGGCAGAAACGCTCCTATTTATTTATTTATTTTTTTTTTGCATTATGTTCTATTATCTACTTCATTTACAGCAGGGGTGCTCAATCATGCTCCTGGAGAGCTATCTTCCTGAATATGTTCGCTCCAACCCTAATCATGCCCACCTGACCATCCAGTCATCTAAT
>JAQNCB010000007.1:12687963-12698510 GCA_030068295.1 Euristhmus nudiceps | reverse complement strand
TAAAAAAAAAAAAAAAAAAAAAAAAAAAAAAAAAAAAAAAGAATTTAACCATTTAAACATTTCTTCTACAAACCCTCCACATCCCACTTCAACATTAATATATCTATGTAAAAATGGTGTGATGGACTGAATGAATAAAATAATTATGCCATGAGGCACAGACTCTTTTTCAGTCGGTACATAAGGTGATGCAGCAGGGGGGGAGGGTTTTTTCCTTCTATCAGCTCCAATGGTATGGAATAGCCTCCCAGATAGTATCTGGGACTCATGTACACAGGCTATTTGTTCAGTCAAGCATTTTGATAAATAGATTTTTCTCTTAGATAAAGATCTGAGGGTTCATGGGCATTTCGTAAACTGGAACATTTTGATTTAAGCCAGCGCTCACACACTCACCTGTGTTTGTTGATGGTGTTGTAGTGGGTTGCTTTATGTCCCAGGGTGTTGCCTTCTGGCTTTCCCTTTTTAGGTATGCTACTACAGCTACACCTGCTGGAGATCCTGTTTACACCTATTCACAGACTCTTTCATTTTAAACCATTGTATGATTAAAAAAAAAAAAAAAAAACCATACCTAATAATCTAGCCCTCGACCCCGAACATAGTGTTTTACACAACTGGGAGGGGAAAAAAATCTCTGTACTTTTTTCATAGAAAATTGTCTGAGGTTATTTACAGGACAAAAATATCTATTCAGCCAGAATAGGAATTTCAGGGGTATCTTGAATGCTACAGTCTCCTCCATAATAGTGGCTGCAGTTAGAAGGCATTCATTTGCACAGCCTGTCATCTTGACCCAAATTATCTGTCTCTGTCCTGTCTGTGAACTACCTTAGGGAGTGAGTTGTTTGTCTCTTCACAAACGCATTCATTTCTGCTCTGGCATAAGTCTTCTGGATTTGACATCCCCTGACTATAGTTGAAAACAGAATCAGAATCAGATTAACTTGATTGGCTATGGAGGAAATTGCTTAATTTCATTAATCAGTCAGTACATCCACTGTCTGTTGACATTTTTTCCTCAAATACAAGAGGAATCCAGCATTTGTATACCTTAGCGCTGCTTGTGATTTTGTACCCTCTGGTGTAAAATATAATTATGTTGTGGTCTGTCTTTACTTTTGTATTCTTGGAAATTTTGCAGAATAAATCATACAGTGAGGGGCACGGTGGCCCAGCGTTTAGCAGTGCAGCCCCACAACAAGGTTTTGAATGCAACTCTTGAGGCTGACAAGGAGTTTTCTGCGTGGACTTTGCATGCTTTCGTGTCTCGTGTGCTTGTATGTGCTTCATCTTGCTTCTCCAGTTTCCTCCCAGTGACATGCACACGAAGTCAACTGGCTTCTCTGATTTACCCTTGAGTGTAAATGTGAGTGTAAATGGTTGTTTGTGTTTGTGTTAGCATCATTTTGATAATGGATTGATGAAATGATAGCCACACAGTGAGCATCATGATATTTTGATATCAAGCATCATTTTCCATCTTCCTTTCACAGATTTTTCCATAGCACCTCCTCCCGCTCACCCCCTTGCAGGAAGTTCCTATTTCATCTCAAAGGAGAACTCATGAGACCTGCAGCTCGATCAGGATCGTTACATGCACCTGAGAATACCCTGGGTTAGGCACTTGGATACCATGCATTTGTTCATGTTCAGCGTAGGCGTGATGAGATCTTTTTTTTCTTCAGTCTTTCGCAAAGTACACATACCTTGGAAGGGAGGCAGGGAGGGAGGTAGGTAATCAATCAATCCCAGTGGGAAATTCACATTTTCCAGAAGCATTGCAGTAAAACAGCTCACACTTATTCTATGAAAAACACAAACTTGAATTAAGGCATATATAGTTAAAAAAAAAAAGTCCTGGGTTCAAGTCCTGTGTTTGTAAAAATACTAAGGCATATATATTGGATGCCTGATTATTATGATCTTAATGCACCTAATTCAAATCTGTTCCCACATGAATTGGAACATACTATTAGCCTACATTGCACATCTTTAGACTGTAGGAGGAAACCAGAGTACCTGGAGGAACCACACGCAAGAACAGGGAGAACAGGCAAACCCCACACAGAAACACCCAATCCCAGGACTTGAACCCAGGACCTTCCTGCTGTGAGACAGACATGCTAACCACGACGCAACCATGACAGAAATTGACTCATCAAAATTTGTCTCATTTTTGTCAGCAGCACACTGATCACTGGTCTAGAGCATCCGCTCTTTTATATTCTGGATCTGTGCAGTAAGACCTTTACAACCTTAGGCTTTATTGCCCTGTTCGACAAATCGACCGATCAAGCATCTGATCTCTCTCCCACAAAAACTGGTCACAAGCCAAAACAGCATTGACATCACTTTGTAGTTTATCTAGTGCTGATACTATGCCACTGCCTGCTCGTCTGTGTTCCAGGGTTCCAATGTAAAAGCACCACACAGGCGTGTTGTAGCTAGAACAGGGCTCCATATAGGCTTGTTGCAGATATTCATGTCCCATTGACCATGTTGATTGTCTATTTCCATCTGGAATTTTAATCCTAACATGGAAGATTTAGCATTTCATATAAGCTATAATTTTATGATAGTTCACTCACCCAACATCACTCCAGCTTCCCCCAAGATAATGACAGATGGGGCAACTGATAGTGGATAAATTTATCATTAAAATTGGTTAGTTTGCATCCACTGGATTATGCTATCCACGTGTCTCGTTCAGTAACACAGTCATGGTGAAGTCATAAATATGGAAACAGTAATAATAGTAGCATCAAAACTTTTGGTGAGAAAATGAACGAATGGAGGATAAACCAGTTAAAAAATATATCTTTCAGTGCACAAATAATTTTTTAAAAATATCCATAATTCATCTCCCAAAAAAAATTGCTTTTGCAAAAGAAATTGCTTTATGCTATTGTAGGGATAAATTTCCACTATCGTTAATTTGGGAAAATTAATCTTTGGGGGGGTTGGGGGCAGCTTGTAATGGTTAGCACATCTGCCTCACAGCAAGAACGCCTGGGTTTGACTCCCAGGCTGGACATTTCTGTGTGGAGTTTGCATGTTCTCCCCGTGCTTGTGTGGGTTTCCTCCAGGTACTCCGGTTTCCCCCCACTATCCAAAAATATGCACAGTAGGCTAACTGTCTGTTCCAAATCATCCTTTGGTGTGAGTGTGAATGGCTGTATGAGTGTCAGCCCTGCGATGGCCTGGCGAGCTGTCCAGGGTGTACCTGGCCCCGAGTCAACTGACATGGGCGACAGCCTCCCCACGACCCTAATTAGGATTAAGTAGTTCAGAAAATGAATGAATGAATGAATAATCTTTGTGGGCAATGGGCAATTCTTCTGGGGAGATTTTGGCAAACACCTTTGAATGTGGAGTTTGCATGTTCTCCGGGTGCTTGCATGGGTTTACTCCATGTACTCCGGTTTCCTTCAACTGTCCAAAGACACACACTGAGTGAACTGGATTGTGTCTGTGTTAGCACAGCGATAGACTGGCGAGCTGTGCAGGATGTACCAGCCTTTCACCTCAAGTCTGTTGGGCCTGGCTCCTGCGACCCTGACGAAGAAGCAGTAGCTGTGTATCTGGTCTCTTAACCTTTCACTGATCGAATAAACAGAGCACATGAGAATATTTTGTAATCTTGCGCGCTATTGTGACGTCAACTCTCCCCACCCCCCGGTTTCCGAATTCTCCGCCCATCCCGAGCTCCTCTCATCCGTCCGCATACTGCAGAATGCACGGGAAACAGGAATGAACCATTCATCCAAGAGGGGTCTAGTTCAGGAATTTTCAGTGTTATTGAGCTCCTTACTGCAAATTTAGCACAAACTAAAACCTTGTTGTGAGTTAATTGTTATTTTAACTACCAAACTCTTCTAGCTGCATAATTTGTACCATGAATAATATTATTTGTAAGGGCTGGTTTTAAGACCCCCTTTCGTGGCGACCTCATCGGTTCATCCACTGAGCTGCCATGTTGGTTTGAGGAATCGTTGTTGCTGTGGGAGTTCGGGATGAAAGTTTATATCGTGCAGTTTATTAATTATTGAAACGTCTAAACCGACTGTTATCGTCTGGGTTATGAGTTTTGTTTGTGAAGAGAGCACGCGTGGAGAAAACACAAGCTGTGGGTCGGCTGTTTGAGGAATGCAGTTCCAGGATGGGCCGAGTACAGGCCACGATGATGTCTGATCGCATATATTTTACATAAAAAAACTTTAGCAGGATACAAACACCGGGACTCATCAGCCTCGTGTTTTTGCAACATGAGTGCACCAACGCCACAGAGGAGGCTGGCTAACGTGGGCTCTTTACTTCTTACCCCGCAAGAGAACGAGTGTCTCTTCAACTACCTTGGCAGGAAATGCATCGTAAGTTCTGCTGCATACTGCGACTTTGCTTCAAGTTTCCTTGGCAACTCCTGTTTTGTGACTCGTTTTTAGTTTGGTAGAGAATTCCACCGTTACGTTGTCGGCTTTGCTTCAAGGACGCGTACATAACGGTGTGTGTTATGATGCTAAGCTAACCTGTGTAGCCTGTTAGCTGGGATTGACATGGGAAGCACAGACTTCCTCGAACAGGCTCATGAAAAGTGAACCCCCCCTCAGGGACCTGCTCTCACATGGGAACAGAAACACTGGAAGAATAACACCTGTTTAAATCTTTCATTAAATGTTAGTCGTTTGTGCTGGCAGTCGTGAACTCCATCTTAAGTTCAAATGCAGTAATGGAGCAGTTTTTGCCCCTGCAGTGTAGGCCGAGACGCCGGGTTTGTTTACTTCAGGCACTGGGTATCCATCTGTACGTGCACAGTAACAATCACGAGCACTGGACATGTACATTCAATACAGTTAAACTTTATTCAACATCACCGGTTTCGCTCTATATCAACTAACCGGAAACGGAATTATATAACGGTTTATGATGCTAAGCACGTAGCATGAAGCATGCAGTGGTTTAAAACGTGCTACTTTTATCCTTAGTTTTCCGTTAAGTTTTGCCTAGAAAACATAGGTGACTGTATTCGGTAATATTTACAAACTTTATCTAAAAGTTGACAACCTTATTGTCTAAAAGTAAATTCTTTTAGGTAAGGAGTTAATGAAATGCACCTATTTTAACTAGCATCCATGGAAACACTAGACTACAAAATTAGCATGCATTAATACGGGCGAGACAGAAGCAGAAAATATCAAATGGTGATTGATAATAATACGCTTACGAACACAAATATTTGTCTTTTGGTAAATAATTCCCAAAAAATAAATACAAATTATTGACTGTAGTGGATGTGACATGATTTTTAGCTCAGGGACAGGACATTACCAGTAAACATTTGACATTGCCTTGTTACTTTAGTTCAAAAAAATACAGGCAGTAGTATTTAACGTTCTGTATGTAGCATTAATATTTAAATGGATAAACCTATCAGGGAATCATAAACTCTTGAGACCCCACTGTCCTCATATGAGTACATCATATTTCCTAGTAAGATCCTCAAATAAAGGCATTTAGTTGTTTCTCCCCTCCCCTTTTCTCCATGATTTATTCGTATCCAATTCCTACCCATCACGTATTGCCTTCCCTATATCACAACCACCACTGATCAGGGAGGGGTAAAAGCAAGCACATGCCCCCTCTTTGACATGCGATGCTGGACACTCGCCTCTTTTCGAACTGTGGCACATGTGTATTTGGGAGAGGTCTGACACACTCGGAGGAAAAGCGCTATCCGCCCCCATACGCGTGAGCTCACAGACACCCATGATTGGCTGGTGATTGCTGTGAGTGACATGGAAGTGAGTGTATGCCTGTTCCTTCCTCCTGTGAGAGCTTGGGCAATTAGCTCCCTTGGACTCCCGGCCATGTATGGCTATTTGCATTAAACTGGATTCAAACTTGAGATTGCCGGGTTAATAGTCACGCACCTTGTCGATGCACCACTCAGGAGCCCAGGGTGGTGTTCTTTTACCAAACTTCTTTCTGTTTTAAAATGTTGATCAAGTTTAATATTTATCAGGTGGTAAGGAACAGAAGTGGTGTTTAGAGAACACGACTCAACAGTATTGTTTGGTTCTAGTGGCTTGGGTTCGAGGTTAATATAAAAGTATAATCCTTGTGACAATCCAATGTTGCACTGTTAACTCTTAGTAATTTTTTATCTTTGTGTGATCAGATATACCAGTATATACCAATTCTTTGTCTGCCAAGTTTTATTTAGTAATTGTTGTTTTCAAACTCTCAGCTGGAATTTTTATGTAGTTTTAAAGTAGTTGTAAAGCTGTCTTTTTCAGTTTTTGGAAATGTTGAGGCCGCCTGCACTCTTGGGACTAATGGGTCTGTTTGGGATTTGAACTATTTCCTGCTCTTGTGTCCCAGGCAACAGTAAATCGCTTGCAGAGATAAATAACCAGTACTTCATCTTTCACTCATTTCTACCCAACAGGTTTTGAAGCACCACTTTTTTTTTTTTTTTTTTTTTGTAAAGCGACTAGGAGTTCAACTCCTCCTGGATGGGATGTTAGTCCATTGCAGGTCACCTTCCCAGTATTTATTTATTTATTTATTTTTACTGGTGCCCACTTATACTGACCGGTGAATAGAAGCACACTTGTGGTTAAGATCTTGCCCAGGGGTCTAACTGGGATTCGAACCCATGACCTCCTGATCATGAGCCCAGCACTACGCCTCTGGCCCCACTAAAACTGCAAATTGATGTAGGCTATTGCTTTTTTTTATGGGCATAAACTCTGAAAATCTTCACTTATCTGCTGGCATGAAATCGTGGCATTTGTGCAAAAAAGAACAGTTGTATATTATTATCAGACAATTAAATATCGTATTCCTGTGTAGGAAATGTGAGCATGTATCCCTCTTGTCTGCTGGTGTGGAATTGTAGTAATCATAGGAAACGTTAATCAACCCCCAAAGGATATGTAACACTACCAGTAATATCGACTTGCGGTTACTGGTATGTTTATCACTCATTATTAATGCCAGCTGTTTATTTATGGTCACTTGGAATCAGTGGTGACTGACATTATGTAGGGACATGCCTACTGAAAGGAATACTTGCATGTAACATATGCAAGCATAATATTATAAGGGCCTGTTATCTGCTCAGACTGACTTTATTTACAGTTTTAGTTTATCCTGGTGCACACAACAATGAGAACTAAAGATGCGTTATGCACTAATATTCTGCCGTTGCATTCGAATATGCTAGCTCTGTTACAGCTTATATAACATGTATACATAGACTAATGCCAGCAAGGCCAGTGGAAAACAACGTTTGCCTGCGTGATGCAGCTCGTTGGGTGCTCTCGTGATATCAGGAAAATGCTGAGCACTGTAAAAAAAAAAAAAAAAAAAGGCAGACAGATTGTTGGTGCTATCAAATAAAAAATGGTAATGTGTAAAATAAAACACAAAACAGTGATAAACTACATGTCTCGTGTGAGGTTTGGCCAGGTATGACCTGGATTTGTGTATACTAAAAGGGGTTAACTTTTTATTCACGCGTTTTATTAATATATAGAAGATGAGTGAATCATTATATAATCGTATTCAATATCAGTATGAAGGAAGCATGATGACCATGCACTAAGGATGTGAAACTCCGTCAGCCATGCCAATGTCATCCACACGAACAACACATCCCAGCGTTACTGACAGCAATCCAGTGCATGAAAGGGAAATTAAACCCAAACATAATAAAAGCCTGTATATGCAGTTTGTTTGTTTTTATTAAAACACACTTGTTTCAGGAACCTTTTTTTTATACATAAAATAAAAATGAATAACAACATACAAGGGGGCAACATTATTATGCGAGTAGCGAAACGTGATTATCCTGTGATTTTGACTGCCATAAATAACCATAATAATAATAATGTGCCTCGGAACTCATGGTGCCCCATGGGGGGGGGGGGGGGTCGAGGGATCGGATCATGATGATCTTGAGGGAACTTGGTGGATTCGTGATGATCGCACTGATTGTGGTATAGTTTTTAACTCAAAAATTTTACAACAATTATTAGAGTGTATAACGATTTGACACCAATCCTGATAGAAAGTGGGAAGTGCAGAAGAGCCTAACAGATATTAACGGACCTGAAAGGAGTGTAACAGAGCTCTGATCTGAGCTGTCTCTCTCATCATAAATTGTGGAGCTCCATGCTTTTTTTTTTTTTTAATCGCAGAGATTGCGGACATTGTGCCTCAGTGTAAACCCAGGGCTATTCAGAAGTTTACTGTTTTGTGAGTCAGTTTAATATTTGTATACTGTTGTTGCCATTTACTTGCTTTATATGAACTGACGAATTCGTGCTCACGATTTTGTGCACTCACGAGAGTGAAAAAGCAATACTTTCAAACTGGCTAATGCAAACTGTCAAATAGATTGTAGCTTTGAAAATGTAAGTAAAAACCACCTGTTAATGGAAACATACACATGATCATGTGTAACAGGAGAGTTTAGAAGGGTTGCCTTTTATCCCACTTTAAAGATGCATATGAAGCAACTACTAATGCCGCTTGATATGATTCATCCAATTCGAATTGAGTGTGGTTTTGCACCATCAACTCAGCATCATGTGATGCAAAAGAATGTGATGTTATACAATTCATTATGGTAGAGATAATTTGATTCAATTTCTTTGGTACCTTTTAAGCATACAGTAAATCATAAAATTAGATTTTGCAAATGCAGAGATTACAGGAACACTGCATCCCCAGATCATCTCAAATTGTATCTGGTGCCGGAGCATTTGTGAACTTTTATGCTGGTGCTACTGAGCATGAACTAAATGGTTAATTTTGTGTTGCGGGTTTACATTACACATGATCTAATTATAAAGGGTTCACTAGTATATAATATATTGTATATTGACATCACATGTGTTCCTATAGAATCACAATATGTTGTTCATTCACTGTTGTTTTTCTTGTACCACTCTTAGCAATTCCACTGTCTATCTTTTATTTTCAATTGGAAATAAGATAAATAACTGGACCTCTAATGGTTTTTAGCACTTTATACTAAATGCTAGTTTAGGGTAAACAACAAGCACAACCTCTCAAGTAAAAGATGTCTCAAAATGTACAAAAGATATACTTTGGGGTATAAGTCTAAATGTTAGTTGAAAATACAGGATTTGGTACCTGCATGTTCGTATTATCCAAATCAAGATCAACATGAGCACAATGATCAGATTGGAAGTGGGCCATTTTTCCCCAAAGAATAACCTCCAGTTGGGAATAAAAAACTGCCATACATTCTCATTTCCCAGCCTATTTAGATTTCTTGTCCAGGCTGGATGAGCTAAAGAGGCCTTTGGCAGCACAATGTTCACTCAAGAACAGCTACAGTCAGGCAATAAAGTGAGCTTTTATAGGGACGAATGGAAAGAGACAACAGCAGGGTCCGTTTCCAGCAGTCATGCATCCATTCGTTCCTGCTTTCTGAACAAACATTGAAATGTGAAGGCATAGACTGTGTATCAAGTCCAGTTTAGACAGTTGGGGCAGGGGGGTACCAGGGGTTGGGGAGAAGGGAGGAAGAGAGTAGAGAGATGTCCAAGCAGGGACGTGTGCACAGTCAGCAGTCTTTATGTACAGGAAATGAACTAATCTGCCTCCTACACTGCAAGGTTTTTGCTAGAAGAGATATTAGTTCTGAGCCAGTGCAGGTCTCTGTTTATATTTCCGAGTCAGCACTAGCTGTATTAATGAGAAATAGCATTTAGGCTAAAATTCGCTTAGTTTGCTTCTGCTAATTGGTAGCATGTTAGGCTGAGAATCAAAATAAATAGCGGACCGTTCAGTTGTGTTTAAGCCTGAATGTACATTAGTATCAAAGGTAAAAGGAAAATATGATAAGAAAACACTGAGTAAATCATCATGATTATGGGATGACTTTTTTTGTGTGTGGGTGTACATGGACAATTTTGATGGTAGCCAGATGGGACAAAAATGTTTCAGAGTGCCAATATATTAAATTTGTATACTAATGTACAAACAGACTGTTCCCCAGTGCAGCTAACAGGATTATCAAAGGCCGGCCATGTCACTCACTGTCTTTGGTGAGAGGCATGTTGTTATAGAACCATTGCTGACTTTCGTCAAGAGCAGGCTATGTAGCCGTCAGTGTGTTTCTGCCATGCGATGGCCTGTCAAGCTGTCCAGGGTGTACTCTGCCCTCGCCCAGAGTCGGCTGAGGCTCTGCCAGCGGATTACCGTATTTTCCGGACTATAAGTCTGTTTTTTTTCATAGTTTGGCCAGGGGTGCGACCTATACTCCAGTGCGACTTGCATGTTGAATTATTAACACATTATACAATTTTTTTTTTTTTTTAAACAGGCAATTGCATTTTACATATTGAAAATGAACAAAACTGGCAACCACAGTTCAGATGTTTTTTAAATCTGGCAACCCAGGAAGCATTTAGTGCTTTTGAGAAGGCTGATTCAGATTTCCAATGATCCGGAAAGACAGTGCATTTATTGTGAACGTTTTAAGTGGCAATATTAAACACACAGACTAT
>JAQNCB010000007.1:12608206-12624359 GCA_030068295.1 Euristhmus nudiceps | reverse complement strand
GTTGACAGTGGGGCTTGAACCCCCAACCCTGGGATCAGCAATCCAGCACCTTACCACCAGGCCACCGCTGCCCCTCTTGGGATATTATTCCGACATATGTAAATATAAAGGTCTGTGGGCTTTTACACGCGAGCCCAGTGGCTCATCAATAATGTAAATATAATAATAATAATAATGATGATAATAATACAATGAAGACCACTAAAATAACTGGTTTGCTATGGTCACTGATTCTAGAATTCCAGAAATCTAACAAAATGCTGTTCCTAAAAATTAAAGAAAACAACAAAATATGGTCTTCACGGTTTCTTCAGATTTCATGCAACAATGGAGGGTGTGTGACCCCTGTAAAAATGTAAATAATCAGTAGAAATCTTGATTTAGTTTGCTTTTCTCACATTTCCACGTGTGTATGAATGAATCATTTGATCGACATCAGACAATACGTTGCGCTTATATCTCATATCAGTAATCTTTACACAAACATGTGACACATATTTCACTTGAGGTTAAAATTTATTCCAACTGTGTTGGTTTTCATTTAGTCATTTCCTAATGTTTTGATTGAAAGTCCAGATTTGTGAATTTTCCCAGCTTGGAAATGTAATCGTCCATTTTGATAAGGCTGATTGTAAATGAAATGTAAACTGCAAATAAAGAAGATTGTAGGTCATGCAAGAATCTGTGGGCTCACTAGCACCCTCTGCCATGAGTCTGGGTACTGTTCCACTCACCAAGTAACTTTTTTTTTTTACTGGGTTTTATGATTAATCGGCGAGTCTAAACAAGTTACAGAAATACATTTCATCCATATTATGATATGGTGAGCATAAAATCACTTTTTGAAAGCATTTCATCAGCGATTATATAGATGTATAGCGACACCCTGTATACATTGCATACCAGCAAAGACTGTGAAGGATTTGAACAATCCACTGAGCGGCAAAGCAAACTGCTGCCTCACCGCACATCTCCTCCCTGTATCTGAACCGGACATATGGAAATTCTGTTAGTCAGTCATTCATTCATTCATTCAGTCAATCATTTTCTGAACCGCTTAATCCTAATTAGGGTCTCATGGAGGCTGGCGCCCATATCAGCCGACTCCGGGCGAGGGCAGGGTTCACCCTGGACAGCTCAGTGCAGGGCCAACACTCACACAACCATTCACACTCACACTTGGGGGCGATTTGAAACAGCCAATTAGCCTACTGTGCATGTTTTTGGACTGTGGGAGGAAACTGGAGTACCTAAAGGAAACCCACCTAAGCAGGGGGAGAACATGCAAACTCCATACAGAAACCCCCAAGCTGGGAATCAAACCCAGGCCTTCTTGCTGTGAGGCATTCATTACGCCACCATGCTGTCCATTCTGCTATTTATTAAAAAAAAAAAAAAAAAAATTTAATATTGGATTAAAATGGTAAAAGGGTTTGTAATGCATACCAGCTGACAAATATTAACTATTAAATATTATTATAATTTTTTTTTTCTTTTCAAGATTGACAGAGGCTCTGCCTCCCCTGAATGTACGTCATTGCAGTATAGAAACAACTAAAAAAAAATTGCGTAAAAGTACAGGTCACCGTCTCACTGAGTTAGTGGGAAGCTCTCCAGATTCATTTGTTTTTTACTAATTTTTGCGAGCTGGTGGGTTTATTTTTTTATATGCCGCATCAGGTGACTGAGACGAGCGGATTTTCAAAATAAAAGATCTTTCAGACTCCGATAATTAATTAAAATTTTTTTGGTCAGCCGTGGTGAGGGACGGGTACCGGTACCAAATGATCCACGGACCGGTACCGGTCTGCGTCCCAGTGGTTGGGGACCTCTTATCTAATAAATGGGCTTAAATACATGAGGTTTTAACATTTAATTGAAGCAATCTTATAAAAATATAAATATTTTTTGTGAGGAAAAAATGTCATTCTGCAAAATAAACCCCTCTGGGTTTCTTGTTAGAATCATCAGTGACTGTCATTACAAATGTGAGTGTTCTGAGACGTCTATCAATTTGGTACATCTTGATTCTGATACTTTTGCAGCCAAACACACATTTTTTTTTTCCCCAAAAAAATTATTATATTCTGTAAAAGTCTTGGAAGACATTTTTTTTCAAAGCGGTGGCATAGTGATGTGGTTAGCACACTTTCACATCACATCAAGAAGGTCCTGGGTTTAATTCCAGCGCTCAGGCATTTCTGTGTGGAATGTTCTCCCTGTGCATGTGTGGGTTTTTTCTGGCTAGTACTGTTTCCTGTCAAAGCCAAAACATGCTCATTAGGCTAATTAGCTGCTCCAGTTACCCCTGTGTGTGTGTGTGTGTGTGTTTGCCCTGTGATGGTCTGGTGAGCTGATCAGGGTGTGCCCCACCTTTTGCCCCACCTGTTGGCTGAGATAGACTCCAGTCTCCTTGTGACCAGTTTGTAAAGTAAGAGTGAGTGTATTTTTTCATAAATTCATATTCAGGTTGAGGTGTGGAGCTTGACTGAACCATTCTAATACGTCACACAACACAGGTTCTTGTTTTTGTGTCACTCCACTTTGGCCATATCTTAGTACTCATTTACTCTAGTTGTCATGTTACTAGTTTTTCCAAGGTTTTCCAAGTTTTTCTCAAGTCTCTTGTGGACTGGAAGAGGTTTTCTTCTAAAGTTGCTCCATATATTGTGATTGCTGTCTGTACTTGTGATCTCTCTTTGCCAGACAGTGAAAATTAAGAACCAGGCACAGCAGTGCACCGTCAACACTTGCACTCAGATGACTACAACTGGACACTACGTGTCTAACATGGAGGACAAGCTCATCACACCAAGCAAATACATTACTGCAGATGAATACCAAAGCAAGAGGCTTAATGCTGTATGTGTGGATCTGTAATTGTGTACTTGTATCTTTTATAACTTTGGCAAAGATTGCATGAGATAATGGACTTGCATATATATTCCCAGGTAATTACTATCCAGACACACACTAGGCGCTGGCTAGCCGAGCGACGGACCTCCCAGCTCAGACTGAAAAAGGAGACGTATCTGGCCTGGGCCGAGAGTGAAAAAAAAAGAAAGAAAGAAGAGAAGGAGGACCAGATTAGGGCAGACTACCACAGAAGAATTAACCCAGAGGAAAAAGACGACTTTGGCATGCTTTTTAATGGACTAGAAGGTAAGTAGGCGAGTGTTGCTTTGAAAAAGACCTTCACAGCGATGATGAATAGGAGATATGAATATATAATGAAGTGTTGAACTTTATATACAGTGTAGAAGGTTGTTAGTTAATTTCTATGGATGTCTCATTGCAGAACACTGATTCGTTTTTCTTCTGTAAACATTTGGACTTGTGTTTTGGTCACTGCCTCCATAGGTTCAATCTGCTAAAATGATATGAAATAATATGGTTTGAAATATTCTGCCCTGTGATGGCCTGACGAGCTGTCCAGGATGTACACTGCCCTCGCCCAGAGTTAGCTGATGTGGGCTCCAGCCTCCCTGCGGCACAAATTAGGATTAAGCGGTTCAGAAAATAAATGAGTGAATGAAATATTCTGAAACAGTCGACATGGTGGCATAGTCATTACTACTACTGCCTCACAGCAAGAAGATCCTGGGTTTGAGCCCCATGACCTGTAAGGGCTTTTCTGGGTGGAGTTTGTATGTTCTCTGGGTTGGTGTGGGTTTCCTCTGGGTACTACTTTGTAAGCGTTATTACTAGAAATGTGAATGTTTGCTGTACACACTAAATATGGACACATCAGTTAGCGAATTTTTGATGCAGCCATTGATCCAAACAGGTTTAATACTCTTGGCGAGGGCAGGGTACACCCTGGACAGCTCGCCAAGCCATCACAGGGCCAACACTCACACAACCATTCACACCTAAGGGAGATTTGAAACAGCCAATTAGCCTACTCTGATACAGGTGGCACGCGGGAAAGCACACGAGGCAAAAGGATCCATAAGCCGACCAACTTGGACAAGAACAAAAAATAATTTATAAGGTCACACTCCAGAACAGCAGGCAAAAATCAATGGAGAAAAAAAACAAGGACTAAGGCAATCAATCTAGGAACATACACTTGGCAATAAACTTCTGAAATGCAACCCTAAAGAAATAACCTCAAAACAAACTTGGACAAAGAACATGGGAGAAGCCCAAAAAACAAACCATCAAGAACTGTGGGGAAATGCTGGGCTTAACTAGGCAGAACAAGGCAGATAATGACACACAGGTGAACTCAATAATTGGCAAGGCCACACCCTTTAGCCTGTAGAGACACGTAGAAAAAAACACAGACACAAAAACCCAGCACAGCTCCCCTATTGGAGGAAACATAGAGAGCTATGACAGTACAAAACCATAACAATACCCTCCTTCTAACAGACGCCTCCTGGCATACTAACTGGGCATGTTCCCCTCATCTTTCGTGAGATCAGCCCCCCTCTTTCCTGGTGATAAATGAGAGGCTTCAGTTTATATAATCTAATATCATGACCCGAGCAAGGGTGCACTCGGGTTCAGGTGTCGTGACATTCTTGGATTCAGATGCAGCGGCATACTTGGCTTCAGGCAGAGGTCCAGACTTGGATTCAGTAACAGTGGAACGATTGGGTTCAGTCAGAGGTTCAGGCTTGGCTTCGGTAGCAACGGTGAGCTTTGGTTCAGGCAGGAATTCAGGCAGAGGTTCAGTAGCAGTGGTACGCTTGGGTTCAGGCAGCAATTCAGGCTTTGGTTCTGACGCAGAGAGACGCTCGGGTTCAGGGTTCAGGCAGGAGATCAAGCTTACGTTCAGGAGCGACGGCGTGCTGGGGTTCAGGCTTGGGTTCCGGAGCAGCCACGCTCTTGGTTTCAGACAGGAGTTCAGGCTTTGGTTCAGCTGCAATGTCATGATTGGATTCAGGCTTGTGTTCAGGATGGAGTGCAGAGGTTATTGCAGTGGTATTGTGTAGGAAACTTTGGGAAGGTTGAAAACAAGCTGTGCAGCTGCATTCTGGATCAGTTGCAGAAGTCGAATAGCACTCAAAGGTAGACCTGCCAGGAGTAAGCTGACTGTCATCATACTGACGTTTCAATACTGAGCAAAATGATTGATTATTATTTTAATACATTATTACTCTGTTTTTCTGTGTTAGAGTGGAGAGAGGAAGAAGTTGCGCACATTAATGCCACTCTGTGTGGAGCAGAAAGAAAAGCTGCTTTGTGTGCTCTTTTGGAGAAGGAGATGCAAGTCATTGAAGCTATAGAAGCCCACCGAATAGCTGCAAGAGGAAAAAAACAGGAGATGGCAGTGCAAACCTTCCTCAATAAGGTTCTTTACATGTTAAAATAATGCAAATCAATTCACATATGAAGAGCCAACAGGTTTCAGTAGCGTTCAGGGTGCACACAGCACATGTCTTACTGTTGCTTTTTAAAAAGGGGTTTTAACACAAGTTGTGTAAACCAAGTTAAAAGCGACAGACCTTTTCATGTGCATTTGTGTTTGTCCTTGGTACAGAGTGCTGCCTCAAAGCAGTGGAAAGCGACGGACAAAATATCGGTTCAGATGGATACACTGAACATCATTCGGGCCAGAGAGCTTCGCGATCTCTATTTCAGAATCATCCTCGGGAATCTGAGCCAGGAAGAGCGTCTTGATGTGCTTCTTACACTTAAACATACTGTCAAGGTCAACAATACTCTATATTTTCTTTTCCCTTAACTATAATCTGGACTGTTTTTAGACCAGCTATTCTGGACAGCATAACTACCAGAAATAAAACAGAGAGGGCGGCTATGTCCACTCACTTTATGCAATAGCATAAATAGAATAAAGATCTGAATTTATAGTGTTTAGCTCAAGTGTGTGTGTGTGTGTCTGTGTTTGTGTGTAGGAACATGACTGTAAGCTGACTCACGAGATCATAGCGTTGATTGAAAGAGAGGCTGATCTGCTGATGAGGGGTGTGAAAGAGAGTAACTTAAAGGGACTGAGGCAGAGGATTTCCACTCTCTTCCTCCAGTACATCAGAAACCCAGCTTTCAACCCCCAGGTGTCCAAATTTCTGCAGGTGTGTGCTGATGTGGCTTAATATTGACTGATTTCATTCTTTAGCGTAAGCTTTGGGAAGCTTCCCTGCAACTTGTTTTGAAGTTTAAATGAATCGGTTGCTCTCAGTTCAGTGGATATGGTATTGTAATTTTTTATGTTTAGGTATGGGATGTAATTAGCAATAGCTAAGAAATTCAGTCGGTATAAGACCACCATCTCTCAAAATGTAAACGTTGTTTCATACATGTCTGGATCATTCCATCTGTATAGTCTTCAAAGTAATCCTTGAATGTATTTCCTCTGTTAATTTTTCCTTAAGACCTAACGGAATGCTTACAGAAGGCAGTCTAGCTGCTGCTAAAATTTTGGTCAAATTCAGTTTCAGTGAGAGTAAAACTGTTTTTCACTTTTTTAAGCATTGCCCTTGAATGTTACATAAAAATACTACCTTACTTCAGCTGTAGGCAGCACCATTTGTGTACTGGTAGATAAAAAGCTGTAAAAGTGATGTCCAGTGTGGCTGATAGGTGTATGTCTGCTGAGTAGCATGTACTGTTGCTTAACCAAAAATATCACCTTTGGTTATCAAAATATATCAAAATATTACCATTTTCTATGGATCACTATTTTACCTTCGTAAAGGGATACTGTGCTGCATTAGAATATGAGGTTTCCCTATAGTAAGGTACTAGATCTGGCGCTTAGCACTCTTACGTCCAGGGTTCAAGCACTGTGGTCAGCAAGGGCGTTGCTGTATGGAGTTTGCAGTTCCTCCCCATACTTGCATGGGGTTCATCTGGGTGGAATGGTTTCCTCCCACAGTCCAAAGGCATGCACAGCTGCCCATTTTGCATTGCCCATAGGTGTGAATGTGATTGGTTGTGTCGGTGTTGCCTCCCCACAAGGGAGTGACGAGCTGTTCAGGGTGTACCCCACTTTTCACCTAGAGTTAGCTGGTATGGCCCCAGCTTCTCCATAGAAAATTAATGACTGATTGAGTTAACCTCACTGCAAATAGTATAAAGTTGTATTGTATATTTAGGAAAACATACATTTTATTGAGGGATATCTCATGTAATGTGTGCAACCACTTAGCGGTGCTGCACTTCAATCTTTTGTAACAATTAACCTACCAGTGCGTAACATGACCAACACTCTCTGTGGTATTATCAGCTACTGTTATTGTAGACTGTTTTTTCTGTTTATTTTAAAGATCTTTATTTAATATTCTCAAAAATTACAAAGTATTGAAAGTACAGTTTTCACATAATCATGTTAGTCACACTTTTGCAGTATTGTTTATGCACCATACCTAAGCAAGACTTCAAGATTGTGTTTGTTTGTTTGTTTGATTTTACTATTCTCCATACCCCCTTCACAATTTTGGCACTTTCCAATTTCCTACATCCAGCTTTCCCCGTTATATAATGCCTTCCAAGTGTTCTTTCTCCAATATATGTGAATTCAGTGAACCACCTCTTTTCAAACTGCGTCATATAAAAACACTTGAAGAAATGTGTTGTCCTCCACACGAGCTAAGAGACGTATGCGCTACAGGGAGGGATTTTGCACCTCCTGGTCATGGATGGCACTAGTATTGATGGGGTAGTCGTACAAAATTCCTGGGAGCAGGGTGAATGCTTTTCTATTATGCTATTCATAAGCCCTAACAACTAACTGACTAAAATGTGTACATTACATGATATCCTCCAAGCTCTAGTTAGGGCAGTAATAACACCCAACAAATACATATCGAAGAACAGTGTGGCATTTAAGCAATAGATCTTTACACAACGAACTGCATGGAAACACATTGTTTTATATGAATATTGAGTAAAATTTGTATAACCAGACATTCTTCATTTTACAGCTTAGTTTATTTCCCCCTTTTATTTTATCAGGTGCCACAAGACCCAGAGCAGCAAAAGAAGAAGCATTATAATTTTTGTCATGGCTGCAGTAAGTTCTTGCCCAGCTCTGACTTTTTCCTAACGGTGTGCTCGCGCATGATGGGTGTTTGCCGACACTGCAAAGATCTGGACAATGAAGCTCGGCACAGGAAAGACTTCTCCCGTTACAAAACCATTCTCAAATGTCTGCGCAGCGATGAATCAAAAGTCAATCCAGATGCCAAGATCCCCTTCCTCATACAGGTAAAAGGGATATGTAGACACTGTACACACCGATTAGCCATAACATTAACGTGTCTGTGGTTAGATAGGCCTTCTCTCTTAATCCAGCATCAACAGTTTCAGATCAGACTAGTCTTTGCTTATCACACACATCAATGAGTTGGTTGTCCTTCCTTGGACTACCTTTAGTAGGAACCTTACCACTGCATATCAGGAACACCCCACAAGACCTACCGTTTTGGAGATGAATAGACCCAGTCATATATCCATCACAATACCCTTTGTCAAAGTAACTCAAATCCTTATGCTTGCTCAGTTTTTCCTGCTTCCAACATGTTAACCTTTTTTAATGAATGTTCTGCTTTTCACCTGTAAGGGCTCATAATGTCTTAATGTTGTGGCTCATCAGTGTATAAGGATACAATAATAAATACCTTTTAAAACCATTTCTGGCATGCTAGTATAAATCAAATACACTATCTGATTATTTTCTAGTGAGGAGATCATTGTGGTATTATTTATGCTAACAGTAGGCTGTGTATTTATACCATAGGTGCAGGATATACAGTATCTTGTGGATGTGGTGTGGGGGGCTGAGTCAGCATTGAGTGCATGGAATGACCTGAACGACCTGCTGATTGTGCGCTGGGACAGGCATCGCGAATGGAGCCCCTGGAACTGCATCCTGCTTACCAAAGATGAAGCAGCCGCTCACCTCAAAGTCAAAGACATAGAGAAGGTAGGAAGCTGACACATGCATGCATTTGAGCCAAATAAAACTTGTGAAGTGCCACATACTGTACTAAATAGGGATACAAATTTAAGAGAAGATACAAAGTGAGTTCCCATGTTACCTTCAACAATCTTTTTTTAGAGATATTTCTGGCTTCAAAATGCAATATGTCTTTCTCTGTGGGTGAATCAGTCATAAACACAGCTCAAATATAGCAGTTTATTATCTTTATTTTGCCATCCAGCTCTGAACAAATCAGTGTGATTCATAAATGCATTTTATTTCAGGATGGTTGTGGGCGTATTGGTTTGTAATACGTGTAGCCAACAGTATAAACATTAAGTGAATCCATAGTACTAACATGTCTTTTATGTAGGCACTTTGAACTTTTTTTTATTTTTTAAACCAAATCAAAACTAATTGGCTTTATAGTACCGTAATTAGGAAAAGATCGGTATATGTAACATTTTTGCACTTTATTTGTCAAAATTAGATCACTAAAGGTAGGGTGTAAGTATAATTATACTTAACATCAATTCCATTATAATTTCTAGGAGTTAATGTTAAACAGAGTGGCATGGTGGCGTAGAGGTCAGCACATCCGCCTCGCAGCAAAACGATCCTGGGTTCTATTTCCTGGCTCAGGTGTTTCTGTGTGGAATATGCATGTTCTTCACGTATTTGCATGGGTGTCCTCTGGGTACTCTGGTTTTGTCCCACAGTTCAAAGACTTGCACAGTAAACTAACTGGCTGTTTCAGACTGACCCTAAGTGTGAATGTGAGTGTGAATGGTAGTGTGTTTTGGCACTGTCTATGTTCTGGTGAGCTGTCCAGGATGCACCATCCCTTCACCCAGTGTTGGCTTAGATAGGCACCAGCCCCCCCCCCACAACCCTAATAGGGTTTTTTTCTCCCCATTTTTTTCTCTCTAATTTAGTCGTATCCAATTCCCATCCATCAGGTATTTGGGGGCGGTCTATCACACTCGGAGGGAAAGCGCTATTTGCCCTCTCGTACCAATGAATCACAGGCGCCCATGATTTGCTAGCAATAACTGTGAGTGATAAAGACGTGAGCATATGCTGTTCCTTTTCCCGTGAGATCTCAGTCAATTAGCTCCCATGGACTCGTGGCCACGAACGGCTGTGTGCATTAAACTGGATACGAACTTGTGATCTCTGGGTTAATAGTCACGCATCCCTAACATGATTAAGCGGTTCAGCAAATGAGCAAGTGATGCCTTTTTTTTTTTTTGCTTGATTCATCTTGATAGGATGAGCACTTTAACCTTAGGATCAAAATCAACTAAGGTCAAATGTGCCTGCATAAACAATGCTCTAGAACTTGTAATTGCATAAAATGAGTTTTTAAAGTAACTTTTGTGGGTGATATATGTTTTAAATACATGATTAATTTTTGTTATTGGGTAAGTTTGAAAAATATGATCAATTGATAGAAATTATCAGGGATGATGCATGATGGGTGTGTTGGCGACAGCCTCAAGTTGCTGTATATAGCCAAAGGTTCAGCCTCGGGAACTGTACTGTACTTCCCAGGCACAGATCACTCTGGAATTCCAGAATCATGTTGTCTAGACATCAAAAAACCTACACAGATACAAATCTTTGTTGCCAGGTATGAAAAAGATGTTTATTTTGAGTCTTTGACTTTGGAACTGTGTATCTTCTCCAATACTGAGATAAATTTACTCAGATAAAAATTATTCGATTTCAGAAGCTCATTGAATCAAACAAAATAGATTTGTGCAGAGTAAGCCTGGGAAAAACCCAACTTTTTTGGTAAAAATGGTAAAAATGATACGATCAGCAGTCGCATTCTTGACCACTGGTGTACTACGTGTTCCAAGTGCCTACTTTTCCGTGCTTTGCAGGACACGTAGACAAGGTTGGATTTTTTTCCAAATAAGTATGACCTTTGTGATCTTTTATCTTTAGACCTCAAGCCTGAAATCAAACCATTTTACAAATTAAGGAATTTTTCAAGAAGCTAAACTACAGTTCTAGCACATCACGCACATTGTTTTGTGTATTGCATCTGAGAGTAATTTGTGTTTTACGTTATACAAGCATGCCCTCACATTTTTTATATCTGAACACTCTTCCTTGTAGACTTATGATGTCGTGTTCATCTGCAACGTCAGGCGCAGACATTCCCTGGCCCAAAAACACTTCTCCAAGATCTATGCAATGGTTAGAGCATCTCCACGATGTGAACTCACAGCCTGATGCCCACAGCCACCTGTTGGTCACCAAACCATCATTACCATTGAGCAAGTAGTCTCAGTAGGACTCTACCTACAATACATACAATTGTATCCTGACCTTTTTAAATATTTTAATCTTAAATGAAGAAAGAAATTCACTTGGTTGCAGACCTGTTTCATAATGACTTACTGATGTACTTGTCTAGTCACTCTGTATTTAATTGTTAATGAAAGTGAAGCATTAAATAAAGACTTTAAAATCCATTTTCATTTTTGACCCCTAAAAGCCTAATCTAAGCACCAAAATACGGAATAAATTTTGAATCCTGGAAAATGCCATCCTGCTGCGACCCAACACAAGTTATCAATCTATTGAAAGCTAAATAGCTGTTACTTAAAAATAAATGTAATCTAATCATACTACCAAACAAGATAGCCACAGTTATAATTGGAACACAGATGATTCACAATATGCAATTAGACTGAAAAGGTCAAGAAGCGTCTTATATTTAACACATGAGGAATCTGAAGGATGTTCAGGTTCTTCTCTGTAAAGTCTTGTGGCTTCAAAAAAATCAAGAAAGCATTTAGATTTTGCAGCTTTGGTCGTTCACCCTTACAACGGTTTATATATGGGATGGCCACCAAGGATTCGCTGGACAAGAGGCAGATGGAGACTGGGTAAAAGGGCAGGAGGTATCCAGGGCATCAACCAAGGTGGCTCTTATTGTTCCTAACAAGGAGCTTGTATTGTTCTTTTTATGTGCATGATCTCTGCCTGCCTTGTCTATATCTCTTTTGATTTATCTCTGTTGTGTTTCCTGTTTCATCATTTGACCTCTGCCTGTCCCACGTTATTAACCCTTATATATTTTTTTACTGTGTCTCCCTTGCTTTTATTACTAAAAACTCTTACATCTGAATATTGTATCCTCACATTTCTGTGCTTCATGCTATTGTGACAAGTGATTTGTGTATGACCTCATAGCTCCTATTTAACATTAGCAATCTTACTGCATTATCATTAATTTACATTAACAGATTATTAATCAGCCACAAGCAAATAACTGATCATTAATTAACAAACTCCCACAAGCAAGAGTGCTATGGTACTAAAGAGTATTATTACAGGATGCGATTTGCCCACGTGATAAAAAGTCTAGCGAGACACAAACTCTATTAGGAAAAGACCTGGAAAAATTATGTTAGGACAATCAGTTCATTCTCTTATCCGATGTCAGATAAACAGCAATAAAGATACTTAACCATTTGAGCCATATAAAGAAACCATTCGTTTGCCAGTGATTTTATATTCAAAGCTTAAACAGAGATGCCCCCAATTCAGTTCAGTTGATCTTCATGCATCGGAGAGCCAGCCAAAAGGATAATTTGTCAAGTAAACATTGGCGTGAATGCTTCCTGGAATTTTTATTTTTGAATATTGATCACACACACACACACACACACACACACACACACACACACACACACACACACACACACACACTCTTGGGTCACAAAGGAGGGATGGTCTTCACGGTTGTGTGTGTGTATGTGATTGTATAAACATAAATAAATAAAAACAGTTCTTTGTAAATTTTAATGCTTTGTGCCTGGCTTAACAAATTAATGACTAATATGCCTCCAATGGCTTTAAGTTCATAGAATAGCTTAACCGCTTTAAAGCTTTTTGTTACCACTTACAAATATGGCCTTTACATTAGTAGATTATTTACATTTATTTAATATATGTATTTTGTATGCATTACTAAGGCGGATGTCAGTGCTACTTTACAATGTAGACTTTGTACCTATGAGATTGCTGCCATTATTTGCAGATTATTTGATCTTGATAGCACCATATGCCTTATTTTATAATTATTTTCCGTAGTAAGACTTAAAAGGGTGCCATAAAGTTAGACTTCAATTAAGGAGCTGAAAAACCCGTGAAGGACAATAACTGTTATCAGTTTCAGGAATGTGTATTCAGATAAACGGGTTGACTGGAATACAACAGTAAACCTTAATAAAGCACTTCTGGAATTCAGAAAATGTAGCTGTATTTTTTTAATATGAATTATATGGAATACTTTCCATTCCAGGTAACTGTCCCATCCTTCCAAAAACTGCTTCTGATGCATCATGTACTGTTCTGTCTCGAACAGGTTTGTATGTTCTAGAGGTTATTGTTACTCTTTATCAGTGAACTTATCAGAGGAGCATGATAGGGAAAGCATGCTTTTCACAGAGAAAGTTTATGTATCAACATATTAAGTAAATTAATGCAATACATGTACACAGAAACCAGCCACTTCTTGCTTGTACATAATGTTCATTGTGCTTGCTTGTACATAATGTTATTGTACAGAATAAAGTTTTAAAGATTATGTTGCTACTATGGTGTTTAGAACAATTCCAAATAATACTTTTTAAAGGATGCATTTCAATTTGCATTTCTTGTTTTAAAAGAATCATTTTTTGTAATTCAAACATAATTAGTCAGTGATCATCTTTAATAACATGTTTACCTATTAAGTGGCATACATTTTTATATCCACAAATGAGTGTCTGTTTGCTTATCTTATTTGTGAGTGAATACTTCTCAGACCTTAGATCTTTCATTCAAATAATTTTGACTTGCGATGAATATCACTGAGGTCATACCACTTTGAGAAAAATTGAATTCCATGAATGGTAAAGCTTAATCTTTTGAAACATTAAGTTGGGATCCATCCTTACAGGTAACACACAGGGGAGTAAGTGCAAGAATATAAATCGAAGGTGGGACATGGGCAAAGATCAATCACTGGAAGCCTATTTAAGTCCCTTGATGTGATACAGCCAGAGAAATGAAACGGTTCAGCTCAACAATGAAATCATTTGGAGCAGTATGGAATTTTCGAAATCTGTTCATCATCATTCTCACACCACTATTAATTCTACCACTTCCCCTTGTCATCAATACACAGGTGAGTGCATGCAAACACAAAAGTTTAAAGTTCTTAATAATTTAAAATACTTTAAAAACTGTAATAATATAGAATGTGGTGTGCAATGTTTTGAGAAGATTGTAAGATGCAACAGTTCAAGCTCTAAAATAACTCCAATATCAAGTTTATTTATTCAGACAAACATGAATAAGGAAGGTTAAACTCTGTTATACTTTATGTGAGGAATCACGTTGAGAATGTTGATTTTAAGTTTATTTACAATAAACAGTCCACAGTCAGATTCAGTCTCTTCATAATGATAGCATATTGCTTCTACTAAGGTAAAAGTATCATACGACAATATAAGTTTATTGCGATAATGCCAAACTTTTCATGTCATCACAATATATTTGCACTTGTTATTTTAACATACAAAAAATTATCACTTTATAGCAATATAATATTTGTTATAACAAGAACATTTTAGGGTTATAATCATATGTTTTCATGTTAATTTGACATTTTTACAACAAATGTTTGTTATTACATACATTTGCATGCAGAGTAATATGAACGTATATTGCTATAATGTGAAATATTACGTTCCAACACAATGACTACCTTGTTATAACATTAAACATTTATTTCTACCCAGTGAAATATGTTTGCATGTCAAAATGACATAAAAAACCTATTGTAATAACCTAAAATATTTTGTTTCAATGTGATAACTTTGTCATTACTGTATATGTTTTCTATAAGAACAACACAAATATATATTACGATAATGTAAAAAATTTGGGGTTGTAACAAACTTGTTGTATAACATGGTACCGATCCTTTCTTTAACCTGTGTGGCGACATTACATTGCAGTACTTTACTGATTTAAGCTACAGCCCTGCACACATGTAATGAGGCTTTATATCTTTCTGTAATGCAGAATTCTTTCTGTAAAGCTTAGAATTGTATCTACAGATTTGATTCATAATAATTCAGTCTCACAACTGATTGAAAGTTAATGATTTAGCATTTATTTACACTATTTTATTAAAAGTATGTGGGCACCTGACCATCACATGCATATGGTTCCTCCTCAAATTCTTTTCATATTATGGAAAGAATGCAGTGGTTTCAGTCAAAAATTCTGTCTTTTGTGTAACTGTCTGCTGTAGCTTTGACCTCAGTGAGAGTAAGATGTTGAACCTAAACCTGGTCCAGCATAGCAATGTTCCTGTTCACAGATTGCGGTTCATAAAGATATAGAGCCCTGATATCATGCGCAATAAACAAACCACTGTGCCATGGACCAGTACCGTTACCAAAGGCTGAATAAAAAATATTTTAATTTTCAGAGTCTGAAAGTTGTTTTATTTTGAAAATAAATTAAATGATAAATAAAACAACTGTCTTTGGAGAGCTTCCCACAGTGGGATGGTGTTTTTATGCACTTTATTTTTAGTTGTTTCCACACCGGTCCATGAAAGTATTGTTTTACATGAAACAGTCCGTGGTACAAAAAAAGGTTGGGGACCTCTGATTTAGGATACCCAGTGAGAGACTTCCTTGCAAATAATCAGTGCCTGATGTCATTGATGCTGTTGTGGCTGTCTCAGAAAATCCCCACATCACTCCAAAATCTAGTGGAAATTGGATTAAAATTGGATTGAAAGTTATAACAGCATTAAAGGGGGACCGAATCTATACTCCGATTTATCAACAAGAACAGGGAAGTGTGTTTGTGTCCACAAACATTTGGCAATATAGTGTCTGTTTTTTACCTTTGAATTGTATTGTCCTTTTAATGAATTTATGGGAGTATGTTCCAGATTTAGTTAATCATCTGTAGATGTCCAGCAACTATCATAACTTGTATCAACTTGTGATTAAAGGAAAAACATATATATCTGGTTGTAATAATTACTGCTGCTTACCTAATTATCATTTCACTGCAACATCAATTTCCACATATATTTCACAATAATCTTTGTAAATTAAAAATGAGATTAAAGCCACCCTTTTAACCATTATTAAGTTCATTCATTCATTCATTTTCCAAACCGCTTATTCCTAGTTAGGGTCGCGGGGAAGGCTGGCGCCCATCTCAGCC